>WHPZ01561221.1:0-13325 GCA_016617965.1 Macrosiphum rosae
CAAAAAATTGACCTATAATAGGTAGGTAACTTTAATAAATTCCAAATTAATCATATCACAATATCCATCAGGTACTTCTAACGCGTTATACATCAACAAAAACCGTTATACTATCATAGATATATATAATAGTACACTTTAGAAGTTCCACGTACCCACGAATAATATTATTCAATCACAACAAAATAACTAAAATAGTGTTATTCTAGGTTTTTTAATATGTAGTTTCGTCCAAATTTGAATTTAAAATGTCTGTAAAAAATAACTGTGTTCATATATTTTTTAGATATTTTGGTTACAGTATGAACTAATTATGAGAACCATTGTTTTAAATTTGCAATCCTTAGCTATAAAAACTGAACATTTTATAATTTATTAATTACAATGATTGATAATTTTCAAATTTTGATAAATTTTGTCAAAATTCGATCTTTAAGTGCTTATAAAAAAAAACTGTGCCTATGTATTTTTAATATTTTTCAACTGCTATTGTAACAATATATCAGGAGCCTTTTATTAAATTTTTACACTTTTTGGCCCAACAGATAAAACTTTATTGATATTTATAGAAAAAAAAACTAAAAAAAATTGAAAGCTGTAAATGTCCGTAAACAGCTCAAAAAGAGTCAAAATATTTTCAAAATTAAATGGTGTATAGGAAATGCTAATATAAACATTCTGTGAAAATTGAATGTATACATTAATTGTAATACATTAATTTGTTTTAGAGTTACACCAAAAACCAAAATCGATTTTTTGGCAAACCGATTTTGCGTAAAAATTCCCGTTTTTCCTTAATTTTTATGTTGTTTTTCCCGGCGCTTTTGAAAATGACTGGAATTTTAAATTTTGACCTCCCCAATACACCAACGATATTCACTTTCGAATCAAACAAGATACTGAAGGAAGTTGATAATCGAAGCAATATTTCGACTACTTCACAGACACAAAAATTAAAAAATAAAAAAAAAATATATAAAAATATAAAAACACACATCATTGTAAAATCAATACATTCATCGTTCCACTCAGAATCTAAAATTATTTAAGTAGGTAGGTATAGTAGGTAAATTATTATATAATAATTATAAAATAAAATTGTTCTTAATTTTATATCAGGAAAAATTACTATAATTTATAATGAACTATGTTTGCAAACAATTTTGTTTTTTTGTTTTTTTTGAACATTTTAGATGACCGATTTAACTTTTAACTTTTAAGTATATAAAAAGGTAGTTATAAGAAAAAAATATTTAGCTCTTGTAAATTAGGTATTTCTGTTTAAATGTTATATTAATGCATACCTACCTACTATAGGTACTAAACTTTAGAGGACCATAGTTAATAACCTAGCTAACCAAAATTGATCATTAAACTGTCAAAATGTTCAGAAAAAAAGCTTTACCGAATCCATCAAAAAATATAGCGGTTACCATTTGAAAAAATAAAGTCGATTTTAATATTGGTACAACTGCGTGTTTAAAAATTTTGAGTTATAAAAAAATTGCCTGTTAAAAATAAAGAAACACCTATCTTTTTTTGTTTTAACGAAATTTCATATATCATCGATCCATAATTGTTAAAAAAAAAACCCTCGTAAAATGACAAAAGATACACCTGTATATTTTTTCTATAGTAAAAAATTATTCAATAATATAAAGTCATTAATATATAATAATACAATTATTTTGAAGTTTTAGTTGAAAGGGGGCCCACTAAGTGTATGGTGTCCCGGGGCCCAATTGATCCTTAATCCAGGCTTGGATAAAAAGAAGCGTGTATCGCCACTGGGCACTTCTTAAATGGTATATAGAAATCAATACAATTCAAAATAATAATATGGACTATGAGCACATTCAAAATTATAATTTGAATAAATTCATTATTAAAGGAAAAAATTAAGGTGGCAAATTATGCTGGCAAATCCATCTGTATATTCTCGTATTTAATTAACTGGCTAAATTTGAATTAAAATGAATTCCACATACAGTAAGCATATAAAATCTAGTATCTAAGGAAATGGTGAGTTAGTATTAAACTATAATTTATTTGTCTTTCATCTCGAGTATTCGTCTGTGTTACGAATCAATTATAATTTATTATAATTTTCGCACTACGATGTCTTCTGTCACAATAAATACCATTATGAGCTTGAACAAGGAACGTGGGGGGTTGAAGTTGCGCTGCAAGTCAATTGATTAGGCCGTGTTTTTCGATGCCAAATACATCGTTAATGGCACCTGAAACTGCAAAAACGATCATTTAAGCGCCGTCAGCTACGACAGTCCCGACTAGATCGAAATCCCTACCAGAACTCAGTGTAGCTGTGCCGGTCACGTTCCGGTGTGTGGATCTGCAGAATTCGGATGCTGCAATAAAGGACATAGTGGTAACATTGGTCAAACCTAGAAGCCGATCTTGTACATTGGACGACATGGATTTGGACGTGGCCAAGAGTCGAGCGAGCTATTACGCTTCAAGTCGACTGACCAAAATGTATTGTTCGACGCCAAATATTATGTTAATGAAACAGGAAACGGCAATCCAAGTTCCGTCCTCCACGATCGGGAGTCGGGACTGACGGAGTTGAAGACACCGACCAAACCCAATGCAGCGATGTCGGTCTCCTGTGTGAAACTTACTATATAGTAACCTTGGACAGAGCATCGAAATAATTAAAAAAATTATTTCAATGCTCTGTCGAAGGTATATAAAATTTATAAAATTTATAAAATTTATAAAGTATATACAATTTATACAATTTTTTAAATAATTGTACAAAATGTCCAAGTATAAAATGAAATGTTCAAATAATAATTTGTATCACATTATTAAATTATTTATGTTAGAGGTATATTATTATGTATAAGTTAGGTACACTTTTGATAAATATTCCTGTAGATACCTATATGTAAAAATATTTGAAATAATTATATGTACCTACTGTAAATTGTATTAATTTAGCACAAATATATATTTTCGTTGAATAATTCAATTGGCTTCTTTTTTATGTATTATGACTTATGAGTACGTAAACGCCAAAACGCTATGTAAAATTAATTTATAGCGTGTGAAAATATTGTGGCTAGTTATTTCGGTTTTTTTATAATTGCTTTAAAAAAAAATATGTGAGTGACTTGAAATTGAATTTAAGCTCTTTGACCGAGGAACAAAACTTTTTATTTTGTGACTTAATAATATTAATATTTTTAACTTCCATTAAATAAACTTATACGAAATCTTGTATCCAATTTTCAAGTCTAAGGTGGTTAAAGTTAAAATTTTTTGTAAATGTTCGCTAATGTTATGAGATTAGCTTAGTCTTAGTACACACTTAATAATTTAATATAATATGTGAAACGCCTCTAGTCTCCAGGACCACCTACTACCCTTATTTAAACTGAGGCACATGCCTAAATAAAGTCCTTCGTCACGCCACTGTTCAAGTGATTATATAACGGTTCGAAATTGAGATGACTAACATTACACTTTGGTTAAATAACACATAGTTTAATAATATTATACTCTTAAAAATACAAATAAATCAACTCAAATTATATCAACATAAGAAAACATGTCTATTTATTATAGTAAATATAATACAGAAATAATTCAGTAAAATAATAAGCATACAAGTATATTATATAAGTAGTTATATAATATAATATCCTTATATTTTTAATTTTTTATATACGAGGTTGAGGGAAAATTAAGTTAAATTAAGATTCAGACCCACTGTCTACGTATAAAGGTAATTAAGATCTTAAAGAGAAAAAACTAAAAACAATAAAATAAATGAAACAAATAACAAAGTGAAGTATTTATTTTCATAAATCAATTTGAATTTAAATATACTATTGATATAAATATATCAATAGTTAACTATACTTTTAACTTAATTAAAATTCAAAAATACAAAATATAATTTAACTTTTTAGTTATAAAATCATTTATACTTTAACTATAAATTTCTTTGATGACGTTTTTTTTAATAACCTAAATTATATTGTGCTATATTGTTTTACATGTCTTCCTTGACACATATATACATTAACTTACATAGCCTTATATGTTTTTAATTCTATACCATAATAACCTAAAAATAGTAGTATTTATAATATAATTATGCATTTTAGACATGGATTGCTGCTTTTTTTCTTCTCGGAATTTGGCATTAGCCATGTACATTTTTAATGGAGCAATAATTTCAAGATCTGTACAATTTATATGTTTTGGTATGTTTTAGTTGCTGAAATATATGAAATATTTATTTTTTTTTGATTGTATAACTTGAAGAGAACATGAATTATTTTAATATAGTCTACCAAATATTAATGAACAAGAATTGAGCACGGAAAACAAATTTTTCTTTTTTTGTCCGATATAAGAATGCACAGAGAGTATATTATTATGAAAAACTTTGGCCATTATTTGTCTTGTCATATCAGCTACCTTTGGACGTTCTAATCTGGATAGATAATTTATCTGAAAATGGTTTAAGAGTACCTATAAATATTTAGTTTAATAAAATATATCATGAACTTGGTTGTTTTGTTAATGAATATTTTAGTGAGCTCTAAGGGTATTGAAACCTATTCCCATAATATATTAAACAATGTATAGTGACATTTTGAATAAAACAAATATTTCATGAATTGTAAGTTAATTTAGTTATGAAGCTGTAAAACTAATTATTTTGAAAATAATTAAAACTAAAAAAAAAAATCAATAAAGCTGTCAAAAGTGGCCGTTGATCCGCACGCTCCATGGTGGTGGATTTCTAAGATGGTTTTGCAAAATAAAGCGCGCGCATTTTGAAATATTAGATATGAATATAACTTCCTAATTACCTAATACAAATGCATTATAAATTATAATGATGTTGTATACCAATTTGAGAAGCCCAGTTTATCGAAAAAACAAATGATGTTCCTATATTATATTTGCCAGAGGCCACTTTTCATTCTCCCGATTTTTTTTTTTTATAGTAATTAGTAATAGCACTTAGCGGTTAGCAGCATTAGTTCGGAACTTACAAATATAATTGATTTTTAATTTTTCTGGGATATCCTATACCTGTAATACAATTAAATCTATTATTTTTATAATAACGTGGAAAATAACGCGTTAGTGTGTTACTTCATAGAAATAACTTTTCAAAAGTAATTTTGTTACAATTGCGTTACTTTAAGTAAAATGTAGCTGAGTTACTTAAAAAGTAATTGCATTACAGCTAATTTGTAATTTGCGTTACAACTACCCAACGTACCCAAACTACCCAACACTGGTAATTGGTTTATTGTTATAAATTTATGATAGTAAATTGTCCATTCTGTATTCCACAGTTATGGTGTTGGGGTTCAAACTCCATACCCCCCCCCACCGGCTCCTTGAGCACACTCGCGTTCTCATATTGCAGAATATCTAAAATAAAATCTCCGTCAGAATGATAAAAAAATATATCTAAAAAAATTAACTTGCATATTTTAGGGGAAACTATGAGCAAATATTTCTAAAATAAATTACTTAAAATATTTCCATTGAAGCTATTAGAAAATATTTTTAAAATAAATTAGTTAGAATATTTACATTGAAGCTATTAGAAAATATTTTTAAAATAAACTAGTTAGAATATTTACATTGAAGCTATTAGAAAATATTTTTAAAATAAATTATTCAGAATATTTTCGTGTTTATGACGAGAGAATATTTTGAAAATATAATCATCACCTAAATGCTGTGTGATGTTCGGGAACCCACGGCTCGTTACTTTATGTATAACGCACTATAATAGCCGCCGGCAATCAGTCTTCGTTTTCCGAATTTCCGATGACACTGTGTAACACGCGAAATTGACGTAATATTGTTGTTTTCCTTGTACATATATGATATTTCTTTCTAATATTTACATGTTTATTTTTATTTAATTTGCGAGTGTTATCTACTTTTTACCGACAATCTCTTATAAAATGTAAAGGTAAGATTATTATTTATTATCTAGGGCAACTCATAGGCTTTTTGTTATATTTTAATTTTTAATCGAGTTATGAGTATTTCAAGATGCACATACAATTTACAATTTTTAAATACTCATAACTTATGCTTTAAAATTAAAATATAATAAAAAGTCTATGAGATTGCCTACATAATAAGCTTACCTTTAAATTTTATAAGAGGTCAGATCGCTTAAATTTTTAAACTAACGAAGCTAAATGAGATCTCCTGAGCCTAAAATGTACTGTGCCGTACGTGTGTAATAGGAAGACGGAAACAACATATGCGGGTGGCCCTATGGTCTATACCAAGGTGGTGTTTATGAATCGCGGACAAGTATTTGATACTACCACAGATTATATAAAATTATAATATAATAGCATAGACTTATTTTCTATGTCTAATATAAAAATAATAATTTCTTCGATACTACAACTATATAATTAATGTATTTATAAATCCACCTTGACAGTATGACAACATCGAGATTATGATAACGATTAACGCTGCGTAACCGTTATCAGTACGATAAACAATTTAAAAAAAACACATGTTATTTGAACAAATGAACATAGCAAATGTTTTAAAAAATAAATAATGGTTCAGCTTTTAGTTTAAACTTTAAACGCTCAACAGTCGTATTCCGTCATTAAATTCACAGTTTAAAAAGTTTAATATTGTGTTTGATCGATAATCGGACTTGTTGACTCTTGACATTTAGATCAATTCGCTATCCTAATCCACTTGCCGATCACAACCACGGATCGGAAAACACGGTTGAAGAAATTTTACAATTAATTATCGTTTTGGAAATTTGGAATATAGGTAGTTAAACGTTTACGGAATAAAAATATAAACAATATAGATAAATAGAGTAAATATGTATTAATTATTTTAATTGTTTTATCAATGTTAAAATATACTCATGACTTATACTAGTTATCAATAAGTTTAAAATGAAAAAAAAAATATTTTTCTATAATATGTCTAATGTTAATCCCAGAAAAAAGATCTGGCTATAAAAAAACCGGTAAAAAATTCCAGCTTAAAGAAGTTCAATTGAATAAAAGTTCATGGATACAAAATTGTTTTTAGTTGATAAACGATAATAAAAATCACATCAATTTGTATTATATTTTAAAGATATTTTCATATGATTATATTTATTTGTTTACCTATGTTTATAGGCATTTTTAAAAAAGGTAATGTAGGTACAAGTTAAATGTTAATTTCTACTTGACGAGTTGGTTTAAAAATAATAATTCTTGTGTACCTACCATTTATGCTTTATAAAATATATAAATATTGTATTTTTTACCAGATTTTTATTATATCGGTTTTTTTTTTTGCTGAACTTTTATATAAGATAACTTTTAATTCTCACCAAACATTTTTTGTTAGACTTATGATTATTGTTAGAGATGTTGATGACTTTTGCATTTTTTTCCTTTGATTCTATATACAATGTATCTTAGTTAAAAATTTGTTTCATGCTTCCTTGATTAAGAATATATTAATTTCATTTTGAATTTTTATGCATTTTTTTTGATTCATGATTTCTTCATATTTAAGTCAGTTTTTGTAGTTTTTGCACAATGTGGAGGCATTGTTCTTAAATTTTAGATTTTGAAAAAAATTTGTAAATATTCAAAAAAATAATATTATTATTATCGCTTACCGATTAGATTTATCGTTTGCATGTTATACTTTATAAAACAATTGCTTTTTCACACATATGCCAAGCATTTAATAATTTCATATAATTCTTAACATTTAAATATATACTATTGTATATTAATATTACATTTCATATTTTAAACTACTATGATGCCCGTCATCACACCCATATCACTAATAAAAATTATTATTTTTAAATTAAATTTTTTATTTATTGAAGTAGATTTTTTTGGAGTTTTTAGGGTAATGAATTTTTTTAAGGGTATTTTTGTGTGATTTTTAGGTCATCGACATCCTTACTCTACTTATGATCAAGATATTAAGCTAAACATAATGAATCACTTACAACAAGGTTGGTTCACTGAGTCCGTTACATGGCCAGGCGCTGGACTTTCATTACAAGTAGAAGAAGTCCTTCATAAAGAAAAATCCCCATATCAAGATATCATGGTATTGCAAACGTAAGTATCTGTATGATTATATGGCAGATTATATACAATACAAAGCTATTGATCATTATATCTACTTTATTTTTGTTATTAGCAAATCATTTGGAAAAGCTTTAATTTTGGATAATATAATTCAATGTACAGAGTTTGATGAGTTTTCATACCAAGAGATGATAAGTTTCTTGCCACTTTGTAGCCATCCTAATCCAGAAAGAGTTTTGGTGGTGGGTGGTGGCGATGGTGGTGTTGCACGTGAAACTGTTAAACATCCAAAAGTTCTTAGCGTTGATGTTGTTGAAATCGATGAAAGAGTAGTGAAACTTTCAGAACAATATTTACCATTTATGGCTTGTGGATTTAAACACGACAAAGTTACACTGCATATTGAAGACGGGTTTGAATTTATGAAAAACAATGCCCAACGATTTGACATCATCATTACAGACTCTTCAGACCCCGTTGGTAAGTACTTTTTCTTTTTATTGGATAACAATTTTATTTTAATAAGTTATATAATGTTGCAATTCAAATGATTTTTTTTAAGGTCCAAATGAGTCATTATTTCAGAAAACTTATATTGAATCATTGAAAAGATCATTAAAACCTGGTGGTATCATATGTTCCCAAGTTGGATCAATTTGGATAAAAGAAGATCAGGATACAATGATCAGATTGTCCAAAGACTGTTCAGCAAACTTTAAAAAGGTCACTCTAGCCACTATATCTATCCCATCTTATCCTACTGGAAACATCAGTTTCATTTTGGCTACAGACAATGAGGTTAGAAAAGATTGTCTATACAATTTTATAAATTATTATTTATTAATTTAATCATTATTTATTTTCCACGCTATTTCAGCTAGTAAATTTCAAAATACCAGCATATAGTTTCACGCTAGAAGAAATGAATAAACACAAACTCAAGCATTACTCGCCAGATGTACATTCTGCTTCATTTAGTATTCCTAGGTTTGCTCGTATGATTATTCCACATATTAATTGCTAATATTGTTTTATTCATTCAATATTACCATATTTATGGATTTTGTCTAATGTCACTTTATTTTTATGCTTGTAATTAAATTACCAATTTAAAATTATTTAATATTTATTATAAATCAAATAGTATTCAATTGTAGCTTTTAGTTTTTTTTTTTTTAATTGCACTGTTGTTCTATTTTGTATCCTAACCACATGTGATCAATCTAAACTATGTATTATTAAATTAATTGATTCTCATATTATGTTAGTATTAATAATATTGAATTACAAAATAGATAATAATAAAAAAAAACAATTTATACTTTATTTTATTTTTTGTATATCAGGTGTATATTATAATAGATAATTGTCAATTGTTCAAAATATCTTCAATTATTTTGTTTGTTTATTCATTTATATCATATATACATGTCTGTTATCACCCTGCAACCAAGTCTAATAAAATGTATTGCCCGGCCACCAGGCGATAATAAGTTGAAAATCTTTAATCTAAAAATTTAAATATTCACAAATCATGATCAATGTGTAGACGACCAGTACATGATCTATTTATTGAAAAAGAATAAATACTCCTTATAATATTTAAAACTATATTTTATGAATCATATTAGTATGTATTGGCACTCAACGTGATGCTTAAATATTTTATTTTTGTAGTTTCAAGGGTGTTTCTATCTTATAAACATTATTAACATATTTTAAAATATTGTTAAAATTAATTTTAATAAATTAGGTATGTATTCACCATAAAATTAATATTTGCGTTAAAATATTAAAACAAAAAATACCTTTAAAAAGACAAATAAAATGTGTGACAAGGGTCAAGTAATGCTGACAGAAGAATCTAAAGAAAATAGTCTTATTTTTAGGAGTTTATTTAAGTGTTAATATATTATTATGATATTAAATTAATTATTAACTGTGCTTCTATTAATTTAATAATATATTATTATTATTTAATAATTACTTTTATTTAAAAGTTTTGTTAGGGTAGATAGTAGATACATACAAAATCACCCTCATAATGTTATAACAGACACATACATATACCTAACAAATTTGTTGGTCATTGTTGATCTTTATTTATGTCGTAACTCGTAAGATCTTTTTATGCTGCCAACTTTATATCAACAGCTCAATTTAAGGTTAGCATAATTTTTCCAAAGTAAAAAATTTTTGAGTTCGTTTTGTTAGACACCATTCCGTGATTTTGTTAGACTTATATTAATTTATTTACCATCTAAAATAAAATCCAACAAAATCTCGGATATATTCAAGGAACTTGAACTTTGAAGTTTAATCTGGTGTGGAATATAGGGTTCAACTCCGTTGTCAATTGACTAACAGATTTTTTTTTTAAGCATATTTTGTTTGTTGTCAATGACGACCAAAGGTGTATGCAATCAATGATATCTTTTTCAACATGCAACGCTACAGGCAACAAACTTCCTCGACACAAATCCTTCTAAGCCAATACTTTATTATTCACAAAAGTCTTAAGTATGGAAATCGTTTACATTGGTCACCGAAATCCTAGTAATCGTGCGCTTTTAATATCCAACAAGGAATGGAAAAGACTGGGAAAAATTCTAACAAAAAAAATGGATGAAGAGGAAGCGGTGGAAGCCAGCAAGCGATTGAAAGAGATGCGCCGAGAAACATCAAAAAAGATGGTGGACGGTTGGGACAACACAGAACTGGTTAGTGGGTATGGATTTTAACGTTTCGATAATACGTGCAACATTGTAACTGCTAATTAGCTGAGTATACATTACCTGCTATAAAGACATAATATGACTGAATCGAAAATGACGTTAACGCGTGTGTACAGAACAAAACCAAAAAACTTTTGGAACAAAAACGGAAGGCGCTGTCCGAGTTGGAAGCCAAACGGCAGCAGAGGGACGAGGAGATGAAGCGTGAGGCACTTGAAGCCAGAAACAGGATCATTGAGAAAGCGTGCAAACTGAAATTCGAAGAGAGGGACGCAACGAAAACGTTCTATAGAGCTCTGCAGCATTCTGAAGTTATTATGATGATTGCCATGATTAATATTAATAAAACCAAACGTAGCATAGAACTAATTGTCTTGTGTGCTGGTGATTGACTACATTTTTCAGGTGTTCAAAGAGAGGGCAATACAATTAAAGTTTAACGAAGCTGAGAGAGAAAAGAAGATGCAAAAGGACCTCGAGACGGCTCAAGAACAAAACAAGGAAGCGGAATGGTATAGAAAACACAGAGTGGACGAAAAACAAAAAAACAACGAGCTAAAAAGATCTAAAGCTGAAATTTTATTAAAAGAGTAATGCAATTTTGTGGGCTATATTGACCGAGAGTCTCGTCATAAAATTATCAATATGTAAATAAATTACAGGCTGAAGGAACGTGAGGATAATAGGAGAGACGAACAAACTGCGTCGCGTGAGTCTGGTAAGGTGGAATTACAAAAAATAGCCGAAGAAATCGAGGAGGCTCGAGAAAAGGCCGCTGCCGAGGTGAGAGATTTATTAGTGCGATAATTCGACGATTCCTATATGAAAAGTTTTTTATAACGATGATATTTTTTTACCGGTGTGCGGACAACATATTCTATAGGCACGGTTAGCAAAGGAAAAACTGCAAAAGGATATAGAGGACAACCGCATAATGATAACCAGCGGAGACGACGTGCGCGAGACGGAGGAATGGGAAGAGGATATGGTCACTACCATCATGGCAGAGACAAAGAAGACATTAGCCAGAGCGCGGAGGCTAAAAGAAATAGAAGTAATGTCTTCGGGTTTAATAGGATTATCAATAACGCATATACATGATATTATAGATTGGCGAATAACCATTATTGTTTCGTGACGGGTAGAGTTGTGGTTTTTTTTTAATCTGCTATAACAGATCGTAAAAATTACAAGAATAAAACTAATCATATTAAAACTCTACGTTTTTTGAATAAAAGAATGCAGAAGGATCTACATATATTATTATATTGGAGTATTAGACTCTACAGGGAAAATTTATATTATACATTTATAGGTACTTCTGCCGTCCAAAATAATATGTGATATACTCATATTAAATCCTCTTAGATACACCTTAATATTATGTAAAACAAAATAACATGCACCTTCCTAGGGCTAGGGCCTAGGCTTCAATTAACTCGTGCCTATGTCTTACGTTGTTCTGCTTGACTCCGGTGCTCAATAAACCATGTGATTATGTGAACAATAATTATTATTCATTTTAAAGTTCGATTCTATTCTGTTTGGGCAGCTTGTGGAGGTCAAACAATTGGCACTGGAGGAGATGAGGACGAAATCGGCGGCTTGGCCGACGAAGCAAAACGGATGGGCAGAGTCTGACGTGCTGGACGCCGTAGAAGCGCAGGAAAAACGGTCAGGAAATGTTCCAGCAGCATTCGCTGCAAGTGTGAGAAAGTCTGAAAAATAATCTCTTTCGTCTTTGTATTTGTGTTAAGATCCTCTGCCACACTGCGGTATTACAGTGTACCTACATTAAATTATATTGAATGATTTGGTAATTGGTAGGTAATATCACCAGTTGTAGGTACTGGACGAGTGATTAACTATGTATATTTTACAATTTCCTGCAACATAAATTATACCTGTCAAGTGTGTATTAAACATTTTCGCATAAAAAGTGGTACGAAATGCAATCAGCAGTGTCAATGACCACTATATAAGCACTATAAACAGCATACACCATAATATATAGCATCAATAACCATCTGCAATGCGTATTATATACAGATATTATAGATACATATCATTATATATATACCGATTTTAACGGATTGTTGCCTGTAGGTAGTGCCGTAACTAGGCTACTTGAGGCCTGTGTTCAAACCAAAATATTGAGGCCGCTTATTATCTTTTTCAATACACACCTCAAAAATTTTTTTGAAATTTTTAAAGTCAGCAGACAAAAAAACCGGTTAACACTTCTGCCGATTTTTTTATTGTATTCAGATGGACCAGTTTTATAAACCATAAAAAAAAAATGTTGGAAAATGGTTAAACCCTCATAATAAATCGTTTCAAATTTTGGCCTTATGCATGTTGTTATACAATAAATTAATTAATAATACAATTCAGCCTAATTGAAAATATAATTTATTGTGATTTAAATAGGTAAGTTGGGAATTTTAATCTTGAAGTGGTTGAAAAATTGCAATATTTTATAGATTTG
>WHPZ01561231.1:0-29671 GCA_016617965.1 Macrosiphum rosae
TCCACTCAGAATCTAAAAAAAAACATGTATTATAAAATCAATGATATTATATTATTATCATAACTTAAACTTATTAAAATTGTCAGAAAATAATTTTCGAACTTTCAAAATATAATTATTGAATAATAAACAATGACATTATAGACATAGTGTACCTACTGCCTACTAAAACTACATTTTAAGATTTTTAAAAATACAGTAAACAAATAAATTACTAATTTTTAACGTGGAAATATTTTATTGTGCGACTAAAATGTATTTATATTTATATTGAAATTAAAATTATTTTTGAATCTATAAACAAATCTTTTTTTACCTTCTTAAAATACAACATTAGTCAGTTTTCCAGAAAATAAAAAAATATAAAATTCCAATTTAGTTGGACGGAAAAATTGTCCTGTTTATTGGGTAAACATTATTTGGGTAATTATATAGGCTCAAGTTCAAATCAATAAATACTTGAAAATTTTGAATTTTGATATATTTATTTCACCCGAAACTTAGTCTTGGAAAGATATAAAATTAAAAAGCCGGATGAAATACAAAGACACCGGGAGTTAGGCACTCGTCTCGCTTCATTTACTAATTCAATATCGTGTAGTTATATTAAATTTAAAAGCAACGGGATATCATTGTATTCGAAGAAGATTCTGAGAAGAGCTCAGTTAAAATCATTCCTGCTAACATTTCTTCAACATCGTTCAGTATATTTGTTCATTCACTTAGAAAAATTACTAAGATAAATCGAAAAATAACCTATTAAAGTCCTATCTAGACTCCTAGTTTCCTATCTATAAACTACTACGAACAACTCTTTAAGCACTCTTTCTAAAACTGAAAACAGAAAAATTAAATAAAACAAAAATATATAATACTATCGTGAGAAGTAACAGTAAGAACAATACTATACTTGAACGATACATCGAAAATTGAAACTAAACGAAACGGCGGTGTCTTATTTTATATGAATAAAATAAAAAATCAATTTCTAATTATATATATTCTAATAATAATATAAATCGGTAATCATACAAATATACAATATTAATATTATTAAATATAATATTATGTTATACAACACTTATGAACGATTATGGAAGTTCTCGGTGTTTCGTTTATATTAATTTCTTATGGAACTAATAATAAAAGATACATTTTAACTAATTTTTAACTGAAGTAAACTCTTGTATTAAATAAAATTCGATTTATTCTTTTTTTTATTTAGTGATCCTTTATTAATAATTAAAAAGTTAGATAAAAAATTAATTTTAGTTATTTTGCGTAATAGGTATATTATTAAGTAAACGACTCCATAATTAATCGTTACACCTACATTAAAAATTAAAATATTTTATGAAAGTAGATATTATTTTTTTTGTTATTCTGAGATAATGGATCGTTAAATTTTATGAGTAAAATTACGACCTTTTAGATTCTAAGAAGAATTGTTTTGGGTTTAATAATGATGAGTACTGAGAGTAGGTATTTATTTGTTTTTCTGTGTCTGAACCCTGAAGACACTTTTTATAGTAGAAAAACACTTCAATATTCAATATTGAGGTTTGTTTCTGGTAGAAAATTGGTTCTAGTTTGTTCTTTGAGGGTTGAAAATAATGCATTTCCTGTTATATTCTAAATCATCGAGGTAAAAAAAAAATAATGAAAAACGGGAATATTTCTCAACACCAATATAAGACAAAATTGATTTTTTTTTTTATGTAATGCAGAAAGGAATAACCGTAGAGACTTGACATTTTCACCAAATATTCATATTAGCATTTTCTAGACATACAATAATTTTAAAACTATGTTGACTCTTTTTGAGCCACCTATATATTTAAGTTGGGTTAGGTGGGGTATGTGCGTGATTGGGGCAACAATTTATATAATAATAGAAGCATATATTGTAGCAGACATTATATAGTTACAAATGGTATGAAATATTGTTAATAACATGTTTTTATAAATGGCAACACTGTGGTATAAATATTTGATAATGTAGATTTGATTAAACAAATTTCGTTTTTGATACAAACTTAAGTGATATGACACCATGATTTCAAATATTCAGTAAACTGTTGAAATCAACGTCGAATCGTAAAATTTCAAGTAAGTATTAACTGAAAACAAATTTACTATGTGTTTTTGATGTAGTTTTTATTAAAAACGTTGATAAAATTGCTTAAATATTCAATGACGCACTTAAACCGTACAAAATTCTATACGGGGATAGTGCGTTACTTAATATATGGGCAAGTGCGTCAGTTACATTACATTAAAATATATAATGGTTATTGGTTACCTAGGTAATAATTATTATGTTGTCATTTATAATGTTTTATATTTGAATGATTATTTTGAGACGAATAATTAACATATTTTATCTCTGAAAATCGCAAAAAATGTAGAATTTTTTATATTTTGACGCTTTACCCCATTGTATTTCGTGTACAACAACTTATAAAAAATTATCCAGATGATGCACTTACCCCAAGTAATGGGGGAAGTGCGTTATTCGATAAATTTTTAAAAATCTAATTTTAAACCAAATGCATTTCTGATACAAAATATGAATTTACTATAACTTATTGAAAAATATTATACTTTTACCGAAATTATAAACCTAGAATTTAAGCTTGAAAAAATAAAACAAGTTGAACTTTTTTTTTCGCGACGCACATACCCCCCACCAAATCCTATATAATATTATAGACATTTGAAATGTTCTAGTTTTTCGATTTATGGGGAGAAACTTTTCTGCAAAAGCATGAAAATGTAACACACGGTTCACTGTCAGTACTCAGTTCTTCTTAACTGCGGTCAGTATATTATGAAATTCAGTGTATTAATAGTAATTGTTAATAGTATCGTCAATATTGTATTGTATCTAATTATGTATATTATTTAATATTTGTATTCTAAAATTAGGCATGTAATTTAGTTAAGCTTGAACAATTGGTAATTTTTAAACTCTGTAATTTTACTCTGAGTGATGTTAACACATAAACGAATAAATAAAATATTTATATAATATTATCGCATCTACAAAATGAAAATTATTTTCATAATAAGTAGGATGTGGTATACCTACTTATTTCTCTTAAGCGATTATTATATTTTTTCAAAAAGACAGAATTTTGCATTTCATAAACTGTTATTTATTACGAAATTATACTAGAAATTAAACGCGGATTTAATATACAGCACTCCCAGGCGCGTTTGTATGTTATATACTTACAAGAAATATCTATAGACTCACACCGCACTGGTTGTAATAACTAATAACTATATGTACATTGTACATACGTCACTGTGTACACATTATATATTAATGTGCGTATATATTAATACCTACCTTCAATGTACACTGCATATTATACATAGGTATGTGTCGGTTACAGGGCAGTGTGCTGGAATATATAGGTGTGTTTCCGAGGATTATCGTTTCAACGATTCTGTAAGGGTATTAATGCTACATATTATTATATTATTATGTATATACCCTCACCCCGTGTCCTATATTTAGAACCATTCGGGTACATGTATACGTACATATTATATTATTATTATTATTATTATTATATGTTTTGTATATTATGTATCGCTTTGTGTTATTTTTAATACTTTTTTTTTATCAATTACAATGCAAACTGTCAACATTGTACCGTTATTACCTACCTAACGGTGAGCTGTTTACACACTATCGCGCGCGTCGATGGCGGGACAGTTTCCTATTGTTGTTTCGCAGTCCCGTTGGCACAAATATCTCCAGCACAGAATATATACGGACGAGGGTCAACGAGTGGTCATAATATACGATATATTATAAATTATAATATATAGTATTATAGTACCCATCTATATTTATGGCTATATATTACCTATATAGTTGAACTAGTGTTTTCAAACACCTAAATACCAGGTGTCCGCTGAAACAGGTAACACGTCTTTATAACTCAGACATTCGGTAACTACCTTGTACATATTTTTGACTTTTAAAGTCGGTTTGTTTAACATGAATCCCGCAGATTATACTGGGATATCCATATTACATCTCACTTATACAGTTTTTAACTCTTGTATTCTGCTCGTGCGTAACACAAATCATTTTTTAAATGAGAACCTCTATTCTCAGGGTCTTTCTTAAGAAGTAGGTACATTTAAAAAAAAAATTGAAAAAGTGACAAAATTTTTTTTTTTTTAATTTTGAATTCCCTCGTTTAGGTGATTTTTAATTTATAGTACAAGTTGTTAAATCTAAATTACTCGAACTTTTTTAATCGTTCATTGTCTTGAGTTTCATTATCCACAAACCGAATTCATAAGTAGGTATATATAAGGTTATGTACAGATGGCCTGTAAGGAGTTACACAATGTTCCCAGGACACGGTATATATTATCACGCCCTCGTGTATACCTATATTCTAGAGAAGCGAGTAAACATCTGTGATCGACGGTCGGACGAAATCGCTATTTTTACCTCCGCCGTCACCGTAGATAGCGAGCTGCAGTGTATATAAATATAATAAAATATATTACATGTAATATTATATAATATTATACATCACACTGCACGCCCACACACACACACACACACAAATTCAATAATACGTAAGTCGCAATAGATTGTGAATTTGTGCGTTCAACGGTCTTATACCACGTATACCGTATACCGGTATATTCACCACCCAGCCGAGTCTAAATATTAATAATGTCGTCTGACTGAAAAATCTATCACCGCGGCTGTCATACTTCTCTTACAGTCGCGCAGTGTCGAGGTGGCAATGTACTATACACGATGTGTGCGTGTGTCTGTTTATGTATTGTCAGTGGGGGAAGGGGGAACTCACAGCCTCGTGGGATTCATTGGAGCCTCCGGGTCGGCAGTCGTTAAATATTCACCGAATCATCACGCGCCGCGATGACACACATTCAACCTTCACATCAATATTCGTTCACGTCTCGGGACTTCTGACGCAAATGCACACCTCCACCACTTCCACAGTGTGTGTACGTTCACCTAGGCGTCTGTATATGTATGAAAGTACCTACATATAGATATATACCATAGTTGGGAAACTCAAAGTTACATTAGAGGGACAATTTTTAGAACTTTAAAATCTAGAGGGCCGAAGCCTATACCTATATGCTTTCTATAAAGCGAACAACATTTTTACGGACAATACAAAACTACGACTTCGTGATACGATAGATACATAAAACTGATATAGTGAAATAAAAATCTACTACCTAATATTATAAGCTATACAAACATAGAATATATTTAGACATATTATTTTTAGTAATTAAGCTGCAGTTTAATATTATAAAATAACTAATATCCATAATCCATACATTCTACGAACAATGTAAGTAATTTTTATATAGAATATAGATATTATATAGCGTTTGCCCGATATTTTATGAAGTAATTTTTATCTTTAAACTTTTGATTATTACATTTTAAAATGTACCGCGGCCAGATAAAAATGATATGCTTGACGGATGTAGCCCGCGAACTGCCAGTTGCCATCTCTGGTATCTAGGTCATCTATAACTATCTATAACCATCATATAGAACCACGGTGTGTCTTGTTCTATCGACTAGTTCACAGCTTCTGACCCGACACTTCCACCGAAACTATATATTATAACCTCCATACCACCTGAAACTGCATTTATATACCTATACGTTTAAAAACTGTTTAGCCACCACTGACATTCAGTGCCCCACAGAGACGAACTGAATAACATAACACCGCGGTGATGCAGTGTTCGGTTGGGTCGGATTAGAATGAAAATCGTGAAAGCCGTAAACCCAAAAATCGCATTGCTCAAAAGAAAAAGGAACATCTGGTCAGAATTTGATACACCTTAACTTGGCCGAGACTAATTAATAATTACATTACAATAAATATTAAATTATTAAAATATAAAATATCTGTGATTATAACGTGAATGTCGTTTTAAATTAATAAAAAAAATAAAAAACAAAAATACCAAAAACGTTCCATTATCCACTAAATATTAAGTAAAGAAGTATTATAATACTGGTAATAATCGATTATTATTTATTCTTTTATTATTCAAATGGTTATATATTTAAAATAAACCATCATAATGATAGATATATGAATATAAATTGAATATGTATATAAAAACCTTAACATCGATAAAATAAAATACAATGATTATTTTTGTTTTGTTGTTACTTTATTTGTCTTGTTGTTTTATTTTAATGTACACAAACTATGTGGGTAGCCATTTCAGATCAATAGGAACCCATTGAATATATTTTTTTTTAATTACTTTTATTTAACTACATAATATTTTTTTAAGTAAGGGTAGTTCAATCTTGAAAAAAATTAATAATTTTTAACTGAATAAACAATAAAAGTAGAGGTGCATTAAACTGAACAGAAAATAACAATACAATTAATTTAATGAGTATAATAAATGATTAAATATAATTAAATAATGGTTAAATTTATTACTCTTTTACGACCTATTATAGAATTATATTATGTAAAAAGTTTAAGGTAAATTTGTGTTGTTTTTATACATTTTTTTATCTTCTATCAATATTGGTTAAAATATAAAACAAAATGTTGAACATGTTGAAACATGTTTTTTTATTATTCAAAATACCTAAACTAGAACGTGATGAATATTAATTCAAAATAATTATTTAATGTACGGCTGATAAAAATAAACAATCGAATCGAAATTTACATGCATATTTTATTTTATTACAATATATTTACCATGGTCTATAGAGATAAACTATTTAACGATATTAATGTTTTGAATATACATACATTTAATTATAACTCTATGTATACTATAAAGACGATAATGCATTTTTAATGTTCTTAAAGTTAAGCCAAAAATACAAAATTTTCATTAGTAGGTATTAAAACTTAATAGTACCACATCGTTAAAATGTTTAAGATATGAAACGTTCGTAAACGGTTTTTTCGCATTCGCAAAATTTTGATATTCAAATTAAGTTGTGGTGTATTTCTTAATTCATAACTTTAAAATTCCTTGAATTGTTAATGCTGAATTCCTGTGTCTGTAATTAAAAATCAAAATATTTATTTTAAGTCCGAACTATATATAGTATCTATTACACGAAACTAAGGCTTATTCCTGAATTTGGATGTAATTAAAATACCAAACGCTTTTTCTAATTTTCTTTTATATGTATTAATATATATGTATATGTATTTATAAATAAAATGCTTTATAAATAGTAAAAAAAAAATATGCTAACTGCTCAAGTAAGTACTGTTGAAGCTCTGTCGTTTCAGCCGTTTTCTAATTTTCAATATTCTTCAATAATTTTTTTCGTTTTTTTTTTATACTTACAAGACGTAATGTTAATAATATTATATTGCAATATAATTATGATAGCACGGCGTTCTGGGTAGGCATTTTAGGTACACGACTGTCCTGAGGTATATTTTCCCGAATTTATCGTAAGGAAAGAATTTTAAATTTAATGATACCTACCGAGCAGACTTTTAGTATATTTTTATATTATATTTAGTTGTATATGAGACAGCCACAGCTTCCTGTACGATTTAATATCTATATCAGTATTAGAGCAAGACAATTGGCTGTTTATTATTGTTATAATAATTTACGGGACATAAACATTAAACACCATATTATGTAATGTTGATTTTACAATTAATTTAAATAAACAACATTAAAAACACATTTAACATCTCACTAAAATCGAGGTATTTTGATCAATCAAATAATATACTCATCAACTCTGATATTTTCAATAACATTATTGTTCATAATGATGTCATTAATATTGCAGTATACGATATTGTAAGTTATTACTAGGTACTGTAAATTATTTTATTATTGCGTTACCAGCTAAAGCATCACTATGTATCTATGTAGAACATAATTATAATTTGCAAATGGCTTCTGTTCTACTGACAGTGGTTTCAGGATATCGGAAATCGGTTGTCAGACCTTCATTGTAATAAATATCGTTTTAAAAGTAAAACATAAATAATTAATTTTCTGTTCTTTACTTAACAAATGGAAATAATGGAAAATTACACAGAAATTAAAGACAATAAGCTATTCTGACACCGAGAAGAACATTTAGGGCAGTATAGATGGGTTCAACCTACGATGGTTGAAATAAGGATAGCATAGAGTTCAGTTACACGATAGCATAGTAAATAATAAATATAGAGGAGAGTTATTATAATAGTAAAAACCATTTATGAAAAATCAATAGACAATATTTCAACAAAAATGTGTTAAATTGTGCACTTTGTGATGAAACACGAATTAACGGTTAAATGTTTTATACATTTTTTTCGCCACTTTGATTTAAATAAATAATTAAAGTGCACCTTAATTATCATCGTTCCTCAACTCATATATAAGAAGAGATTTCGTGATATTCTCTAGTTAAAACACAAATGTTGACATTTACGGAAATTCGGTAGTTCACGTTGAATTCGCTTTTAAGGGCGCCTTCGCGTAAAAGCTATTCGTACAGATTAAGTCGATTAAAATACATTTTCCTATTAAATATGCCACTCTGACAAACAGAATCTTCAATACTATCTATTAACACGTAGTTTGCTGTCTGATAAAATGTTGACGTACCTACATTTAGTATGATTAATAAGTTACATTATTTACATATAAATCACTGATTTAAATTATTCATCCAAACGAGCTATCATCACATTTCGATACAGTTGAATTTAAAAAATATTTATTTTCGCTTGACATTCATAATATTATGCTGAATGAAAATATATCGAAGACTTGAGTAGCTGGTGTGTACGCATCGACCCTCTCAGTAGTCTCATTAAATAATGTTACAATCAGACGATATCCAAAACGGACGTATAATTATTATCGTTTAAATATTTGATCTTAACTCTGAAGTATAGATTAATTGCGTTATTTATATATTTGTTTATTTCATTATAATATAAGCCCATTAAATAAACCATGTACTATATAACTGTCATAAATTGAATAAAATATGTAAACCTGAATTTATTATTGAGGATAAAAAAAAGCTACGCTGTGAATATTAAATTTTTTCTTGGTTAGATATTAAAGACCGGCTATACTTTTGAAAATCAATTAATTTAATACTTTAAAAGCAGCATACTTCCCATTAGAATGTAAATAACAGATGATATGATATTTGAAACATTCTTCCGATAGTTTTGGTTGAATTTCACGTAATACTGTTAAATAATCTAATTTATTTTTCCATGCACATTTTTTAGTTGAATAATTTAATCTCAGTTAAGGTTTTAATAAAAATACGAAGAAGTTCTGTTTCATAATATAAACGGTGGGATCTATTATTGATATTTCAAAAGATACCGAATGCATGTCACGAGCATTTTTAAATTGTAATATTTTGTACACTCATAAGTCATAACTCGTTTAAGATTTACTGATAAATCATAAAAAAAATCGACGCAAGAACATAAATGACGTTCTCACATTTGTGTTTGATAAAAATAAGCAGACTCACACTCTAATATTAAAGCTAAACAAACATTATTGGTTCTGTTTAACTCCAATTTTTTACGGTTGGAAGACGGACACAATATTTGCGGTTATAGCGTCCTTTCAAATAATAATATTTTCCACTTCACTTTACATTTGATCAGTAATCACTGGTGTAAAAACATCTATATTTAATGAAAAAATGTTCGCACCAAATGTGAATATCGTAAAGTGTTACATTCGAGTGTAAAACGGCAGACAAATAATGAATACTATCAATTTGTTTATGAAAGTGAACAAAAGTAACATGTATATTGTATATATCAGAGTTAAAAACTGTACTTTTTATGGTTGCCGATAGGCTATTGTGATTTTAGCAAAAAAATGAATAAAATATGATCAGATGTAACTATATATATCTTGAAATCGTCACACCAACTTACATTCGATACATCGCGGTACTAACAAAATAATACTCAGATATATAAATTATATTATGTATAATACCTAAGAACTCTGATTTGATGCTATAATCATGAATATGCGTTTTTGAATATTTTCCTCTTTTTTCATATGACCACATTGAAATAGGATTTTTAGACTCACTCAGATATTAATAATATTATATAATATGTATACATTAATTCCAAAATATCTATTATAAATCATATTACATTCGACAACAATGGCAAATATAGGTATCCTTCGCATTACCGCAAATTTGTTTGAAAAAGTAAATAGGTAAAAAAATAATAATAATGACAGGTAATAGGTATTGTAAAATAACAGAAAATAAAAACGAAAAATACTCTAATCTCGACATTTTCATTTTAATAATACCCTTAGCTGTATACGGCGAAAGGTTGTAATATTACAAATGTCCCTATTGTTTTAGTTCCGGCCTCGTGAGGCATCCGGCGGGGTGGAATAGAAAAGGCTTTTCTATTAAACGTTTTTAATTTCCGGACAAAATGCCACATTATAATTGCCTCCCCTACCGGCCACCTCCTCAACCCCCACCCACTCCCCTCACCATCACTCCGTCAACCGTGATTTGCGACGACCCGACGGTGTGGCGTCGACGTTGTCGTCACCGACTCGCTGCGCCACCAACTTTTTTTATTTTTTTTTTTGCGTATGGCGAAAACTTTGGTCGTTAAAAAATCACCATTGAACTTTTGCCGACAAACGTAAGTTCACAATACGCTGGAGATTTGACAAAAACGTGGTCGGAATATCTGTCAATCGAATATTTGGATGAAAATAATGTATGCGAAACAATTTTGAACACCTATATAATATTATAGGCATGTATTTTGAGTTTTTTTTTAAAAGACTCGTAGGCCGTAGCCCACCTGTACTGTTAGGATGCTGCAAAACGGTCGATACACAAAAACAATACCTGACCCTCCACTCTCTCCCCTCCCTCCCCACAACCGCAACCCACGACGAACACTTCGATCCGCAAGCATTTACCTTTTTGAGGAAAACTCTGTTGCACGTGACAGCCGTTGTTTTGCAGTGCCTGTGCCTGAACGGCGTGTTGCCTCTGTCCACGTCACGCTCGAAACTGATGGTACGCGCGCCACGCGAGAACGACGACGCGCCGTACGGCGCCAACGCCGACGCCGGTCGCTGCCGGTGCGACGCCGATCTCCTCCAGACCGTCTCGCTGTCGCTAACCGATCTCCGGTCATCGTCATCGTCCTCGTCGTCGTCGTCACCGTCGTTGCCACCACCGCATCCGCCGCAAAATCCGTCACTAACGCAGTCGCTGTCGTCATCGTCACTGCAGCCATCGACGTCGTCGTCGTCGCTACAACAACGTTCGTGACCTCCGCTCAGAGCTGTACCGATAAAAGTGAACAACTGTTGTACGTGTCTGTCGAACTGGTCGGGCAGACTAGTGACGCTGGCCGTGTAGTTCGACGTCGTCGTCGTGCAGGCCATCGCGGAGTCGGCCGGCGTGACGTCTCGCAACACGTCTGTTTCGAAGTGTACCGTCTTGGTGTTTCGCGACTGTGGTGGACGGTGCTGTGGCGGTTGGTGCCAGTGTTGCTGCAGGCGTTCACGTTGCTGCTGGTGTTCAAGGTGTTGCTGCAGGTATTCACGTTGCTGGTGGTGTTCACGTTGATGCTGGTGTTCACGGTGCTGCTGGTGTTCACGCTGCTGCTGCTGCGGCGAGGAGTTCACGTCGGCCGCCGCGGTGGCGACGTCCAACGGCGGTTTTGGCCGGTTTGTCTCGACCATTTTCATCGGCGGACAGGGCGATTGCCGTTATTCCGCGGCAGCCGCAATGCGGCAGTTGTGGTGCACGCCGCTCGGCAGTACCGCCGTCGTTCGGCATTTGGCACGCGCTGACCGCCGTCGCCGGGCGCACCGCAAACAATAACACCACAGCGACGCCTCCTGATCGTCCATCGTCGCCACGACCGCCTTTGATTGGTATCAAATCCTTACTATAATATCATAGTATTGTCGTACCTCGTGGCGGCGGCACTGGCCCAGTCGATCGTGACGGCGGCGGTGGCGGCTTTATAACGACGCCGAAACGACGAGCACCGCTACAATATTGTCGTCGTATAACTACAGACCTGCGGCATGACGACGTTAAGCATGTCGATCTAGGGCTCCGTCCGTGCACAACGACGTAAGCGTAGCGTGTTCGACGGCGTGTGTTATTTCATCCGAAGTAAAAATACGTCGACGACACAGCTGAAGACGGCTGCTCGTGATTCACTACGACCACCATAACGACAGCAGCAGACGAATAATAATTATTGTTGTTGTTGATATTACAGAGCTGTGCGTTACACTCGCCGTGTAGTGCCGTTCTGTGCGCGATTGCGACGACTACGAGCGGTGTTGTTGCAACCGTACCGAGCGGAGTACACAGTGGGGAGCGCGACGCGATCGTTCAGCTTCCATTAGCGGACTAGCGGACGAGGGTGTATCACGAGGGCGTATTTCAGCGTTCGCAGCGTCCCGGCGCCCGGACGGCGCCCTCTGGTGTAACACATCAAAAGGAAATGGCCCGACGAGAAATGTGTATTGAATCCGTATACATGCGTTTGCCGAGTGGAAGAAAAAAAAAGGACCGTGTATGCGTTTGAGTGTGTGTTTCATATATATATATTCGACTATATATATAATAAATACACACATATATAGGTATGTATTTATATACAAATAATAATAATCATGAAACGCGAAAAGGTTCTCGCTTATCGACACACTAATAAGCGGGGCGGCGGGAGACCGGGGGGAAAAAACCCCTAGTAAAATAATAATATAAATAATTATTGAAAGAGAACGTTTTGGAGAAATGCCATTTCACGTTTCCGTGTGATGTTTCAAATAATAATTGTCAATTAGTAAAAGAAAACGTGTATTTTTAAGCGTATATCATTATACACACGCATGTCGTTGAGAATGCATCGATAAATAATAACTGATCCTTTTGATGTAACGACCGTTTTGTAGAAACGTTTTTCAACCGTACAAATATAATATTACGTCGATGTATACGGTGGTGGGTATTGGCCGTGTGTTAAATGTTAATATTATCGAACGTCGCGTGACGCGCTTCTTAAAAATTTACATTTTAAGTATATTCCGCGGCATATGTAGGTACCTATCTGTTTCGCGTACAGTCTTTCGGTTTGTTCGTGTGTATCTGGGATTTGTTAAACATTAAATAAGCCGTCGTGTAACCCTTTGCATATAATAATATCGTGATATGCATGTTATCTGTGTTTGAAAATATTATGGATGAGACAATCATTTACATTTTCAAACGAACAAATTTAAATGCACTTAAGCTTTTCGTATTATGTGTATATTGATTATATTATATAATTCGTTTGTATAATTTAAAATATTTTTATAAAAATGTATACGATGTTAATAATCGATTTCAAATAAAAATCAACGATAATAACATATATCTATTAGCTACTAACCTAATAGCTCGTAACCAAAAATTACAATACATAGTTGGTATGTATGGTTAACCATAAAAGTATGCGAGAATGTATGAAATGTATGAATACTATACTATTGTTTTGTCAAAAAATATTATGCAATAATTAAATCCTTTTTTTTCATCTAAAAATTGTTTTATTTAATAATTTTTCAATAACATTAAATAGGTATGGGGGGATAGGCGTGCTTTATTACATTAAATCTGAAATGGATTATTGTGCAAAATATATGTCTTTAATCCATATTATACGTTACTTAATTTTAATTACTTACCAACTATACATTATATTATTGTGTGTATACTTAGTTTTATGTGTAGTTATCACATTTTTTAACACTTTAACGATGCTCAGTTTATTTTAAATCACTTTTTGGTTTACATCATAATATAATATATTATGTAAATTTGCATTTGGCGGTAAACACTAAAAGTTTACAAGTAGGTAATATACAAAACTGCCAACTGGTCACCATGCTTACTCGCTTTCCTATAATACAAAAGTAGTAAAAGAGCAAGTCCACTTTATAACGCCTAAAGTAAAAAGTTTAATTCTTTTAAATTATCCTCTGAAAATTTTGTTTTAGTTTTTTAACCGAGCTATAAATTCGTATTGGTTTGACAATTTGATTTTTTTTCATGTGTGTTTTCAACATGAAGTAAAAATGTTTAAACCATTAGCTTTGAAAGTGGTCTCTGATAACAAATCGGGTCTTGGTGATACTTTGGAGGGTGAAAATTAAAAATTAAAATTACTTTTCAAACTAATCGAGAAAAAATGAAAACAGAATTACAGACAACGATAAAATTCATGCAAAAGGGATTTTATATTTTTGGTGTAATTAATTTGACTCGAGAAAATACGAACCTAATTTTCTAGTATTATACTATTGTATATAACATATTATAAACTTTATAATTTTGTAATTATATTACATTATGAAGTTTCACAGTTGATACACTAAGTATTGCAGAACATTCAACGTGACTATAGGTATTAACTATATTTAAATGCAGATTTTGGACTTATGACGGAATAATTTTAGTTATTAATAGATGATATAATATTTTTTTTTATTGATTAAAAAAATGGTTCACTTCAACATAACTCAAATAGTATGGCCGTTTATCTACTTTTCATAAATCTACAGAAGTAATATTAAATTTAAACTATACTCATTTTAGAAGTAATGTCTTTATTTTGAATAATAATAATTGTGAACATACACATAATGTACAATGTACATATATAATATATACATAGTAACTTAATGTAATCTGTATCGAGTATATATAGCGTACAATTCGACTATGTATAATGTATATACTATTTGCACATCGTTAGTCTGTTAATTGGAAGCTAAGAGAAGTTAACAAAGTTACTGAGAACTGCGTCAACTGATTCGTGAAAATACTAAAAGTATCTAGATAAATTTTATCACCAATTAAAAAATATAATTTACTTTAATAATATTCTATCAGAAAACTAAAAATATCTTACTAACATTTTGTTTGTAAAGTATCGTATTATTAAAAAATAGGAAACCTCATTGTGATTTAGGTATAATACAGATAAAAACTTACGAATTCTAATATTGTTAATTATTTCTTATTAACATAATATGAAGAATTAGATTAGCATACATATAATAATCTGTAGGTTTAGGTACCTAATAATCAACAAATTCAATATTTGAATGGGTTTGTTAGCATTTCGTACACGAATATCATACGTGAACAATTTAAGTATACATGATTTTATAGCTATTATTATTCCTAATATCAAATATATAACTAAATACCTACCTACCTACCTACCTACCTACCTACATGTCGAATTCAAAATTAATAATGTTTTATAGTATAATATGAAACTATGTATTTTTAAATAATTTTAGATTTGGTAATTGAATCAATTTAACCTATATGTATTTTGTAAGCTAGCAACTTTTGATTAAAATTCACTCACCTCTGACGATGTAAGGTAACACAGACGAGAATCCGTGCTTTCGACAGAAGTCTGCTGTGTAATTCCGCTAAAGCTATGTCTGGCCTCTCTATCAGCCATATAATCCATTCTGGCACTATCTTGTCGTTCAAACATCCTGAAAATAATTAATATAAGTCATATTTAATTCACAATAATAATTCATATTTGAATATTATTATATACAAGAACTGAATTATTAATTGTTATCTATAGTGACTAGTATTATATTATCTGTATAAAACAATATAACAGATAATTTAATTTAAATAGTTGTGGTTTATCGACTCAAAAATTACTCAAACGATGTATACAAGAATGTCAGAGATTCTTTTTAGAGATACCAGAAAAGTTTAGAGATTAGTTTGAACCACGTCCGATAGAGAATGTTGAAACTGTTTTATTTTTTTGTTGATTAGTGATTACGTGACATTTAAACAATAAGGTACTATAGTCTATCTTAATATATTATGAATGATTTCTAACGTGGATGATATTTCTATCCATTTCACGAAACGGATCGGATCGTCAAATATATGTGACTTAAACAATTATATATATTTACTAAATTTATAGGTATCTATTGCAGTGTTGGGTAAGTTACTTTTTAAAAATATAAGTTACGTTACTAGTTACAAAATAAAATAGGTAACCAGATTACTTGTTAGTTACTCAAGTACAAAAGTAATGCGTAACGTTACATTTTTTACTCAAAAGTAACTAGTTACAATGTTGTCATTCTTGTATTATTAGCAGTAATCCGTACACGACTGTCTGTCCGTATGTCGATGTACATATTTTATCAGATATGATCTAAAAATAAATAAACTATTTCAATTGCTGCCTTTATAGACTGTAATCGATGATTATAATTAGTTAAATTAAAAATAATATTATAACAAAATCGTTTATTTATATAATTATATTAGATTACACTGAGAAAATGTTGTAATTACATAAATACCTACTTAAATTATTAATATAATTACATTTTCTGATGTGGATACGAGAGGAAGGACTGTTGTGAAGTAGAAACGTGATATATCCTCCCCCCCCCCAAAAAAAAAAAAAAAATTTAATATGTAACCCATTCTTCTGCTAAGTTACTTCTAAATAATTAACGTAGTTACTTTTGCGTTGCCCAAAAATAATAATAACGAAGTTACTTAACGTTACTGAAAAGTGTAGCTACGTTAAAGTAACGAGAACGCATGTTATGTTACTACCCAACACTGATCCATTGCAATAATTAGCCACTTGCATATAATTTTCAAAATTACATTTCAAATGTATTGTTTAATTCTTTGTAAAATTACATTTATTCGATATTATATATTTAATATTATTCATAGCTATCCGTATTACCCGGTGTTGCCCTGGAATAATTAAAACTAAGATGGGAAATCCACCTGTGGTGGATAGTAATAAGTAACTTTTTTTCTTATGTGTAACATATTACAAACAGAAATAAACGATTATGAAGTTATGGTTTTAATATTATATTTATATCGGGTAAGTCACCATAAAATAATTGATCTAATCCATTTGACCAGGGTGTTGGACCACAATTTATTGTCCACGAAGGCTATTTTTTTGGCCCTCCTTAGAAGACATATGTAGTACATATATTTAATAATTTAATTGTTTATAAGTGTGATAAATTAACACACGTGTATTTTATTATAATATGTTGGTTATAAAATAAAATACGTATACAAATATTTTTTTTTCTTTTGGTGCCCCCCCCCCTAGTTTTTATAAAATATCCAAACCTTCCACGTATCGTCAAATTGATTCGGGTATTTTTTGATTCCATAAGCTTTAGGAACACTTTACCTTTTATATTATGTATTATGTTTATTGTATACGATAGCTGTTAGCCGTAGCTTCTATTCTAAAACCTACACTTTCAATACGTCCGGTATTAAAATGATATATTGATATGTGCGCAAAATTTGGTGCCAATTGGTCAAAAACTGCGGATTTGCATATATAATGCGTCATTTAAATATATATCGACTAGTAACATCTAAATTAGCCGACTATCTATTATAATCTATTCATCTATAATTTCTGTTGAGTGTTTTGTAATGGGTGTTGTTAAATTTGAATTCAATGATATAATATCATTGTATTTTGTCGAAAACCGATTTTCCGTAAAAATTCCCGTTTTTCCTTAATTTTTGTTTTTTTTTCCGGGTGCTTTTCAAACTACTAGGAATTGTTTACTTTGACCCCAAAGTATCAACTTTCCTATCAGAAAATATGTTGTTGAAGAAAATGTAAGCATTTTTACTGTTATAAAAGGTGATAAAAGACACAAATAAAAACATTCAACATTTTAAAAAAAAATGTACATCATTGTAAAATCAATATATACATTCATCGCTCCCCTCCTCTCAGAATCTATAATGTGTATGCAATATTTCTACTAATTATAATATTAATATAATATGTAAGCAATGGCAACCATTTAGATAAGCAAAAAAAAATATTATTTTTTCGTGAGCTGAAAAAAAATACATGTATAAGCTGCGCTTTAGCTGCTTATAGGGGTTGAAAAATAAGCCATAAACACCCTCCAAGTCTCAAGGAATCTATTGACATCACTTTTATTTATGATGGTCCAATAGTTTTGAGCCTATAGAAGATGAACAAACAAACGTTCATTTTTATATTATATAGATATGAAAAATATTCGAAAAAATAATAATAATAATAACTTAGAATTATGTAGGACTATATTATGTAGAACTATATAGCAAAAGATGAGAAATAAATTAAAGTAGTTAATAAAGTTAACAAAGAAAAATTAATTTTGAATTCAAAACTATTATCTTCGTGACATTAAAATATTCTACCAAGTTGATAAGACAAAAATATATTAAATATTCATTTTTATTTACTTATTAAAAAAAAATGTAGTCGGCAATATTATGATTTTAACTCTCGTATTTTTTGTCTCGTGGACGGCCCTTTATACAATTTACAATTTTTATAACACAAAGTTCCCTACTTAATCGCGAATAATTTTTGATATCATGACCATATAAAAGTATTAAGCTTTATTAAAGCGTTATTAACCTTTTTAGTTTTAAGAAAATTATATTATATTATTACGAATTATTTTCATTATACTCTTGAAATCTTTACAGTTTACATACACTGTTTAATGAGTAAAAATTAGCGTTTTCTATAGGGTATGGTTGTTTTTTGTTAATTTAGCCCTAGCTCTGATTTGATATAAAATCATAGTTAACAACATATTTATTTCCTTAACCATGCACTAAAATACAATATATTCAATTTGAATAATACTGTGTTAATACCCATGTAAAAGATAACTTCTTGAAATGTCAGAAATCAGAATAGTTATATTGTAATTATTAATTTAACTACCTTTGTTCGAATAAATCATTTCTATTAGGTTTGTATCCGTTATCTGTCATAACACTGTTTTCATGCCGAAGTGACGGTAAAGATTCCCAAGCCGATCTTTTGTTAGGCCTCGCTGTTGGAATGTGATGATGGGCATGATGTCCGTCAAAAGATCCGTACGGAACACCAGTATTCGATGCACTACTCCCCATGGTTGAAGATCCGCACCGCCATCCGTCACTATGTCTAAACCATTGAGCTCGAGCTGATTCGTTCCAACAGTTGGCACATCTATTGCTAAAATTATAACAATAGATTATTACGGGACGGTCGTCGGTCAACGTGATCAATCATCAAAAAACGTTATGCTTTAAATGCAGATAGACATGTAAATTGTTATCTTGTATAGAGTTATACAAGTACTTGTTGGTCGTTATACTTGTAATATTACTTTTTTATTTTATCTTTTGTTTAAGGTTAACATAAATATTATCGCTCGGCATACTGATTAGATAATTTAGTAACACTAACACTAACACTACTGCTATTTGTCCATTATTCCTGTACCCATATCCGTATGCTATTTTTAATACTTTCTAATATAAAGTTTCTAGTGTTTCTGCGTAATAATGTACTTGTTTTCTTTACCTATGGCTATATGCAATACCAATTATTCAAAACATCAACCATTACATAGAATGATGAGTATTTAGCGAATAAGGATATATCAACTCTATTACTTTAATTATTTTGTACGTATTAGGTACCTATGTATTATATTTTGTATGTATTTACTATCTTGTATTGATTTGGGTATATCCCGAGTTGTAATAAATAAAATACAAATAAATAATATAACCTATATAATTTGTTATCTACACTATGCTTTTATTTCATTACCTGTTCCAAATTCACATCGCATGATATGGTTATTGGTTGAATAAAACTAATTAACATACTATACCTTACAGTATTTTATAAATAAAAGTGAAAACTAGAAAGATGTATAATAGGTAAACTAAATAACTCTGGTTTTTTAAATATTTAGTAAGAAAAAAATTATATTGATATTTGATTGTGAGTACTATGAAGGATGGTGAGATCTTATGTATATTCCTAGTAATCAAATTATTACTTAAACTGTATTTTTATTAATATAACTATATGATAAGACAATTAATTATATCTTTTCTAACATATAAGTTTAAATTACTCATAGATTAAATGCCCGTATAAATTATACGAATTATTAGCCAATTCAGTGTATTAATCATTCTTTATATTTTTATACTACCTTTAGCAGATAATATTTTAATTTAAATGTTCATAAACTATACGGAATGATCATCCAAAAAAGTATTTTCTTTTAGAATTAGAAATTTTCAATTCATTTAGTTATTAGCCGAGTATATAATATTATAATAACTTCAAGCCTATACATCTATAATCATTATTATTATTAATATTATAATTTAAAACTAAAAATGTGGGCATGTAGGTAATAGTTCTGCTATACAGTAAGTGTCAAGTGTCAAGACACTGTAAAGGATGTGTACAATTTGAATTCAATAATAAATAATTATATAGGTACGAAAATCAATTCTAAGTGAAGACGGTCTATCATCCTATATTTCTAAGTATTTTTTATTATATATTTATATTTGTATATATTTTATATTGCTATCATACCAATTTTACTATTATTAATTTTTTTTTTTTTTACGTGTCTCTTATGCATTAGGAACACATGATTGTTAGGCAGAATTTCTATTGGGGCACCCGTAGGTTTCTGCCATGCCCCGGAGTGGGGGATGGCGGCACTTATTCTCCGGACACCGTAACTTGCCCGAAGAAAAATGCCGCCCGGTGACCAGGGATCGAACCCGGATCGGCTGCGCCGCAGCCGACACGTTAAACCGCTCGGCCACCTCGTCCCACTATTATTAATACAGTGGGTTGAATTAATTTTTGCTGAAACCATCGTATTTATTATGTTATTAATTATTATAATAGTACATTATTACCGTATATATTTATACATAATATTATATTACTATCATTAACTTTTGAGCCAATACTGACTTACCGTAGAACGATGTAAATAGGATAGTGCTGTTCGTGGTACAAATATAGGCAATAGCTAAAAATTAATCTAAACATTTGTTGACTGTTGTATGTAAAGTAAAATATTATAATATATAGGTACGTAACAAGTTAATAATATATAGCAAATAGTATTTTAAATTAGGTAAAACAGAATACCTGATTAACTAGCATATGTTGACAAATTTTGTAAAAAATTGAATTTTAAAAGGTTAAAAAAAATTGTGCTTACGTAATTTTGATCTTTTTTAATTCGGGTATTAACCACATAATATTATGAGAAAACTTTTATTTTCGAAATTTTTAATCAAAACAAAAATATTATCGTACATAAATCTAAAAAATCTAAAAAAAAGTAAAACATTTCAAGTATCTATAAATGTATAAAAAAATAGGTACCTAAAATATTTTGAAAATTATTTCATGTCTTGAAAATACATTATATTAATATAAAATAAAATAATAATAATAATAATATTCATTATATGTTGTTTAAATTGTCAAAACTCTAAAGTTATTTGTCGAAAAATAGTTATAGAATAGGTTCTTAGAATATAACAGTAGAATAGTTGTTTACAACTGGTCTAACTTAAATACTGGTTTTCCCTAAAAAATTCCTGGATCCAGTATTCCAAAAAAGATTTAATGTTTTGGTACCTTGTATTTTGCATTTTTTATTTCGTATTGAAATATAATTTTCTAATTTTCAAAGTATTTTGCCCATCCCTGAATCATTATTGCTGTGTCTTTTTCTGATAGAACGAAGAATGTGTCTTATACTCCGTTTTGGATTGACAACGACAAGTGTACTATTTTTGCAGTCCTTCGCCAACATTTTAGATTCTGTGCGGAGCGAGGAATGTATTGATTTTATAATAATGTTTTTTTTTTAAATTTTTTTTGTGTCTGTCATCACTTTTTAAGACAGTAAAAGTGCTTTGATTTTTTTCCACAGTATCTTTTCGGATAGGAAAGTGAATATAGTTGGTACTTTGGGGGTTAAAAGAAAAAATTTTCCAGTAGTTTTAAAAAATGCCGTGAAAAACAAAAGAAAAATTAAGGAAAAACGGGTACATTTACGCAAAATCAATTTTTGACTTAATTGATTTTGGCTTTTGGTGCAACTCTAAAACAAATGAACGAACAAATGAAATTTTCACTGGTTGTTTTTATTTGCATTTTCTATACATAAAATTTTCAAAATATTTTGAACTGTTTAGGGACATTTTCCGTTTTCAATTTTATTAATCTTTTATCCTATCAATATCAATAAAAATTTATTTGTTGGGTAAAAATGCTTGAAAATTTAATACAAGATTTAATACACAGTTTTTTTTATAAGCATTTAAATTTCAAAACTTCACAGAAATCACGAAAATTAGCAAATTATTTTGAGTTGAGAATTCATAAAAATTTTTCTTTTTAAATCTGAGATTTGAAAATGTAATACAAAATTCCTCATACGTTTATCTACCTTTATTAAAAAAAAAAAAAAAAAAATGCCAACAAGCAAATCAAATTAAATTTTTATGAGCGTTTGAAGTTTATATTTTCACAAGATTGTATATTCACTCGATTTCTTATGTTGCGATTTTGTTATTTTGTTGTAATTCAAAAACGAATAGATGTAGGTTAAAGGGAATGTTTATACTTCATTTTTTTGTTTTTATTTTTTTATTATTTTTTTTATTTCATTAATTTTCTATAAACGATAAAATTTTGAAAATATTTTGACCCTTTTGGAGCTTTTTAAAGACATTGTCAGTTTTAAATTGTTTTCTTTAAATATCAATAAAATTTTATTTGTTGAGTAAAAAAGCATGAAAATTTACTACAGGATCCTAATCTATTGTTAAAATAGCAGTTTCAAAATATTAAAAATACATAGGCACGATTTAATAAGTATTTAAAGTTCGAATTTCGACAAAATTTAATAATTTATTATAATTATTTTGTAGTTAAAATGTATAAAATGTTCAACTTTTATAGCTAAGGATTGAAAATGTAAAACAAGGTATTAAGGTTATATATAAATTACTTTATTCACAATAATATTATCATTAAATATACTTAGCAATACCATAGGCTGACTTCTGTCTTCGCTCAGAATCGTTTTTCTAGTACAATGATATTATATCATTGAATTCAAATTTAAAACCATCCATTACAGTGACTCACTTGTAACCTACTGTACAGCAGAACGTCACCCACTTTCCCACCTTTTTTATGATTAATTACCACGTATTATTTTTAATAAAAGATCTTAGTAATAAAGATAATAACTTAACTGAGGTAAGGATAATATAGCACGTTAAATTTTAAATGAGATACTTTTAATATAAATTATTTCCTAGGATGCAGCAAGTTATAGTTTTATTTCGCCATTGTGTTACACTTTCTGAGTTACATATGTTGAATATATGACTAACAAATAATAATTAATAAATATCTAACTTATACAGTTACAAGTTTTTATGAATTCAAATTGTCTTTAAATAATTAATGTGCATTGAAAATAACAGTAGGTAATAAGGTACATTTATTTATATAGTTTCCACACTAATTTTAATTAAAAACGCTAAAATATAATAGAAGGTAGTTTTTAACTTGTTCAGTTTTCGATGGAATTAATTTAAATAATAAATTATACTACCAATTAACTTTTAAAGTGAATATCTTATGAGTTTGTGAGCTTAATAACATTTGAACCCGTTTGTAAAGTTTGAAAAACTAACTAATTTTATTTTATTAAGTACCTGCTTAAATAGTTTAATTTTTTTTCTGGTCTTAAAATCAGTTATTAGTTATTACAAATATAATTTTATTGTTGTAGTTGTTAATTGTTAAAGATACACAGATGTTACGTGTTAAATTTTACCTAGAAAGTGCATGATCAGATAAGTAACCTCGTTCTCTGTCTCTTTCTCTTGCTGCTGCATCTTGTCTATCACTATAATAACCTTCTCTCGTAGCACTGGATGATCTTTCGATTCGATGTGGAAGTGTAGATGATCTATTAAAGCTCCCTCCAGCACTCATCGGTCCTGAAAATACATTGCAATCAAATAATTTTCATACAAACAATATACAGAAGTACATAATAATGAATTGTAGAATCATTAATATACTAACTCCTTCTCATAGGATACGGACTTCTTGAATTTAATGGAGGCAACTTTTCTGCCATTTCTAGAAACATAACCATGGTATAAACGTTTATGTTAATACAAATTATTACTATGAGTTACCTAAATTTTCCATACTCTGTGTTAATAGTGCTTCAAATGTGTGCAAGCTATAACTCTCAGCATCCATACCACGTGCTAAAGTATTTCGTAAGTGCATCTCATATTCCAGTAAAAGTCGACTAGTTGGTGAACCTGGAGTACTTGTAGCTTGATTATCATGTTTTTGATAACGTCCTAAAATTTAAAAGAATTTAAAATATTTTATTTTACTAGGTACTAATTTTTTATAGTTACTAATTTGTCTTAACTTCGTTGCTTTATTTTATTGAATTTTTATAGTGCATTCAATTACTAAAATATAACTATCATAATTTACTTTTTATTTTATTACACCTATTGTTTTTTGTTTGCAAATATTTAAGCACTATAGCAGTAAAATAATCATGTATTCAATATTAATATTATACGCATGGAAAGCACAACCTATTATATATTTAGTTTTACTGTAAACCTCAAAAACCGTATTTCAATACACGGCAGATCCCCTAATTATTTTTCTACCTATTGACCAAACCGGTCCGGCATGCTTTTTGTTGTCCATGCGTACGGACCTGATATGCCCTTATTGTTACTCTGATCCTGGTCTGAATTACCGTTGCTCGAGCTAGGTGTAGTTGCATAACACTGGTTATCAAACATAACGTTATCGGAAAGTGGTGAAACATCTCCACCATGAGTAGGCCGTCCATTTCTATCCAATTCCAAATAAAGGCCTCTTGGATCTCTTACTTGACCATTTCGACCTATGTCATATGATGAGCGGGAACCTTAATTTTAAAAAATACAATACAAAACAAAAATTGATTTTCGGTTTAATTTTTACATTTAAAATATAATTATGACCTTACCTGAATTATTAAATCGTGGATTTCTATGTTTTACATTTGACTCTGGTTCTGATAATGATTGTTGTCTTGAACATTGTGGCATAGGGGGTATCATTGTAGAAACTGGTGGTGGCTGAGTGTAATAGCTATATCCACGTCTTCGATTCATTTCTGGTGAAGTAGCAGGACTTTCTAATGATGGCATTGGTTTTAATGTGCGTTTCATTGACCCCACATCTAAATTATTATGAAATTGTTCAAATTATTTTAAATTTAAATACATTTTGCTTAGTCTAAATTATTTTATATACCAACTATAATAAATAATATAAAATGTTGATAAAAATGTATCATATTCAATGAAAAAAAAAATAAGAGATATAACTCACTGTCTCTACGGTAATCATCTCTATATGTTTTGTTTTGATTTCTTGAATTTTTTGATGTTGTTGCTGATTTAAATAAATCTGACTCCACGTACCCTTCAGAATAGTCCTTGGAAGGCATTCTTGGAGTGCATGTGCCCGTGGTAGACGTAGTCTTAGCACCGATTGTTTGCACTCCTTCACTTTTACAACTTTCCTGTTGACCCTATACAAACATTTTTATATTTTTTATTTGTAATTGGCATTATTTTATTTTTTACCTGTTCTGTTTGTGACCCAGTTCCGGTGATATTTAATTTTCCACCGGGCGTGGCAGTTTCTCTGTCTCTCGTATTTGAGCTTCGGGATATGGTCTGTTTGGACGTATCTTCAGGCACTGATGTTTTATCAGCTTCCGAAGGTCCATCTCCAAGTGAAATTTGTCGATTGTGAGAACGCGGTAACGTAGAAGCTAAAAAATATTATATTATTATTTATATATTATATGTTATAACCTCCCAAAATGTAACAAACATCGTTCTTTATTGTATCTCGGATCTTGTGCCCTGAGCCTATTAAATTGATCAGCTGTCATGCAAGTACATTGTGGCTCCCTTGATCTACTAGGTGAAGTTGGTGTCGATAGCGGTTTCTTTCTTACTTTCGTACTTTGCCTTTTCGATGTATCTAATTTTAAGGAATACGATGAAGATGATTTCCGAGACAATTTCACAGTTGGAGTCTAAAATCAAATAATGTTACAATTAATATTTTTTTGTTAAACCTTGTTGGTACCTACTTAATTGTACTTACACAGCATTCTTTAAATTGTTTGGCGTCTATTGGTGATGTGAAATTTAAGCCCCAGGTGTCATTGCTATGTGGTTCTTTCCAATACGCAAAACATTCTGAAGCTAACCCTATTTTTGTGCCTAAAAATAAACGAAATTGGATTTATTATACGTCTAAGAATGAAACATCTGACTATGAACACCTTTTAACAGCAGAAATATTTAACTTCCCTCATAATAATATAATGTCCACTATCAAGATGTTTCACTGTACTATAAAAATTAACTAAGCATTTATATATGCTAATATTTACCTGGTTGAACCAAGCGGATATCCATGATTTTTTCCACTTGACTGTTGTAAGCAGTAATATGGAAAATATACTCTGGTCCATCTTGTAAGCACGTGATATTTACAGGAACGAGATCTTCGGATATTTGTTGCCATTTTATTTCTTCTCCTTTAGCACTCACGTGAAATACTTCAGCCCATAATCTGAAATTATATTTGAAAATATATTTCTCTCATTCAACGAATATGAAACATACTAGTATACGATTATTCTAAAAAAATTAAACAATATTATTGGAAAATAAATTCATTGATTTTCAATTACCTACCTATGTTATTTTTTGTAACATGTATTTGTACTTATATATATATATATTATATACCTATTACATATATTATTAATACAATATTTAACACATAAAAATTATTAGGATATAACGAGGGACACATCTTGGTAACTTAAAAATTCGAACTCTTATATGTTTTATTATTACGAAGAAATGCTAGTCATTTTTCATCTATTCATGTTTATTATGTTTATTCGCCTATTACTGTGAAATAATTATAGTAGACCTACGGTAGATTTCAAGTTTTGTACCTAACTTGGGAATCGTCTCAATTATTACGATACAATCCTTTCTATAAGATTATGAACTTGAAGATGCCAAGTTACTATAGGAAGCGAAGTATCACTGGGAATATTGAGATGATATGGATCGAATAACTTATCTGAATACTTTTTTTAAAGGTAATACGTCTTTACATGAAGAAAAAAAATCAATGCCATTTTTACTATAATACTTAAAGAAAAAGTATATCCAATGACAAACGATGTTTCATATTTCATAAAAGTTCTGTCAATGTATACAAATTAAAACGGAAAAAATAATTTAAATATCTATACATTTTAATGAATGCAGACACAGTGAAGTTATACATTATTCAGTATTTATTAATTACTATACATTATTAAACTAACGATTATTTTCATACTTATTTTGTTTTGTTACATAATTTATTCATTTAATATTTCAGAAAATTAAAAGAATGTATATAAATTAAAGTAATTAAAACAATATATATTTGTTAAGTTTATTTTAATAAAATTAAAATTTATAATCCATTGAAAAGTGTACCTATCTTGAAAACTGTAATATTAAATCGAGAACGTTAAGTTGAATCTTTTCTAAATATTATATCAAAATATCAAATGTTGTTATGTACTAAATATATACTAAATATTAATAGGTGACTTTGAATTTCGTAGCAATTGAATCTTTAGGGAGAAAACAGACTTTAAACAATAATAATTATCTTCTTCAATATTTTATGACTGTTTAAGTTTTCATAAACTATTGTTTATTCTTTACCATGTACGAGTAAATTCATAAATCTCAGAAATTCATTATACACTTATTAATAATTCTTTTAATTGTTAATGGTTTAGTAATAATAATATTTGAAAACTAAAAAATAAAACCTAATTTTGTTTAATAAAAATTAAATAAATTATACAATATTATTGAAAAAAGGATTAAGTATCAAATTTAATAATTTTTAATACAAAATTTTATTTTAAAAATAAACAATTAATTTGTTTATAATAATATACCATATCTACTTACTTAAATAAAAAAATATTTTGTATGAAAAACAGATTGTATTAAGTTTTTAAATAAGAATTTATTTGATGAAATAATATAGAATTTAATTTATTATCTTAAGAAAATATAACTAACGAAAAATCATTGAAAATAAGAAGCTTTCCATCACAAAATAGAAACAAAAACAGTCAATTTATGACCTAAGCCACGTCTTTCACAAGACATCTTATAGTATCGGACCTTAAATCGGAAAAATCTAGATAGAAGAATCTCAAATAAAGCCTATATTAAAGCCTATATTTCATAAATACATTGATTCATTATCTCTTATTTATTGAGTCGAATAACTATAGTAGAATATAGTGAAATTAAAAGTTTGCATTATAAATATGATGTGAATCTCATAATATTAGTGTGGAATTCACATAATTTTTGTGACATGAATTCTATGACTACTCAGTTTATTTTAACATGTTAAATTAAATAATATTTTTTAAGCCTGCGCTTATTTTTTTTACTTACATTAATAAATATAATATTATTTTAAAATATGAACTTAAAATATAAAGAAAGTAAAATATGCAATTATAGATTTTTTTAAACAAAAAATATTGCATTTTCTATAAACTGTAGAACTGCGTTTTTCACTAGGATATTAATCACCATTTTAATGGAGTTTCTAAGAAAATAATTACGTGATTGATGGATAATTACAAAATAGATTTATTCATCTTCGTTTTTATACTAATTGTTTGTTATGTATCCCTTATTCCCTTTGGAAATTATAATAGTTTACGATCATTGTTTGTGTATATTGTACCCAATAATATTTTCTTTCATATTGTACGTAGTTTCACAACAGGGTAGAAATAATTTGATTTTCTTATAATTAGTTTTGCGTTTTGTAAATAAATGTAAATTGATCTAATTTAAAATAATATAAGTGTTAAGTGAAATAGGTATCAAAGTTATATCCATAATATTATAATCATTATTTGTTCTTCTAAAATGTGTGGTTTATTTTACTTTTGCAATAAAATTAATTTTTTATTATTTATGTGTTGATAAATATTTAAATTATTTTATTATTTTATTTTATTAGAATCTTTAGTCATTACACTTATTATTATTCAAATCATATTTAAATTACCTAAGAAGATGACCATCTCTTCTTCTCGACGAGCTTTGAAATGGTCCGGCAACGTCATCGTATCTGTATGATTTTTTGATTAGAGGTCCGCAGGAGCTCAGTTTGTTGCCCATTTCCAACCCCTGCGACTGTTCTGGTCACCAACCTCCACCGTCATCCCCCATTCTCTGCGCATGAAACAATATTATAAAATATTAAACTTTAATAAATCTATTTAATTCTAACTTTGAAAAAATCACAAATTTAAAATTATGAGTACGAGTGATGTTTAATGTTTGTATAATGTCTACACTCCTGATTCAAAATAATATGATAATGTTGTAAATGAATGTAAAAAGTAAAAATAAAAAAATTCTATGAAAATATTGGCAGTAAAATTTATTTTCTCTTAAGCAGTATATTATATAACAGGTACAACATGATTTATA
>WHPZ01561239.1:0-16698 GCA_016617965.1 Macrosiphum rosae
AGTTACCTAGGTTGGATTAGGTTAATATTTCATATTTTTGAAACAATGAACAAAATTCTAAAATCCCGGTCTTTTTGACCGTGAAGCGTGTGCTCTAGGGTTAAAATAACTGTCTGTAAACCCGAAATGATATATTATTATTATATTAAATAAAACAGTAATTATTTTAATGCAGTGATTAAAGAACATACAATACAACATTTACAACCGTCGTTCAATGGCAATGTACCAAAACGTCAAATATTTTAAAAGTTTTTTTTTTCACACTCAACAGGCGTGTATACTTCATTATGTAAGTTTGACGCAAGTTTGCACCATTTGTAGACGTTAAAGAATTTTGAATTTGGGGGGCTGAAGTGACATAAAAACATGTGCTTAATTAAATATTACACAGCACAAAACACTACCTAAGCTGATTATTTTAAAATAATTAACAATATACCTTGTTATAGATGTTGACAAATATTATATATTTTTAACGACCTAGGTAAGTAATTAATTATAATGTCTGGTGTATTTATAACTATTTTTTCTTTTTCGATTTAAATAAAATATGATATATTTTATATCGGGAGATGTGTGTTAGCAAATATCGCAGAGGAGGATGGTTTGTTTTTAAATTGGCTGTTTTGTTAAGTAAGTAATTGTTGCCTGTTTTATTTTTATACTTATGTAAGAAATTTGTAAAGTAAAAGTATCGGTTCCGGTAAGGTTCCTGTTTTTAAAATTATTTAAATACCTAAGGGGTTTCGCTGAGGTTTTGGTTCCCAATATTCAAAGGGTTTCGGTTCCAAAACCGGTTCTTTTCGGTAAGGTCCCTGTTTTCAACTAATTGATATTTTTAATCATATCATAGTGAAAACTAGTTAGCCGTTAATAGGAAATAGCTTTCTTAATAATGCACGCACAGTTTAACATTGCACTAGCTATTAGTGTAACTCACTGAGAGTGAGTACCTATTTTAGAGACAATGTCTTTAAAATTATACAAGTGATACGCTTCGTCTGAATGGACGACCCTTATCGTGAATAAATAATAACACTGAGTTCCTTACTATCACGTATGTCTATTTCTATGACTTTTATATGCATATACATCTATAAAACTTGGGGCTAGTAAAGCGATAATTAGGTAGGTACTTCAGTATATTTTTATTATATTATTTTCATAAATTCTGTTTTGGAAAATTAAAAAAGTAAAATATTTTTAAGTCAGTAGTCTCAGTCATACCAATATACCAATTAATAAACATTCAAAAAATATGGTTCCATTCTTATTATATTTACTCTGTTTAAGCTGTCCAGTATGGGGAGTGGGACAGATTATATTTAGACTTTAACATTAAGAAACGAATCGACTTATTAATTTACTTTGCCCTTGACAACGTATAATATAATAATATGGTTGCGTTAATAGTTAAAAAAAATAAATACATTCATGTCACAACTGTTTTTATTTTGCAGAAAAACACAAAGAACGAAATCCTACCCTGGATGGCTTCCTCATGCTGAAAAACCAGAAAAAAAACCGTCTCGGTAAAGGAACGCGTACTATTCTGTAACAAATGTCGTCGTCACGGTCCGTTCCATAATATTGGGGCGACAGTGCGAGCAGCAGCCGTAAATTACACTAAACACGACAATAATAATACAATAACAACAATAACACAGCGCAGAAAACAACGTGAAAGGAAAAAAACGTTTCTGCAAACATGAAAACAAAAACGGAATATTATACAAAAATAACCCGAAAATAAGAGATAACATTGCGGCGGCGATGATAACGGTAAAATGTCGTCGTCGACAATGGGAAAACTCTCTGCCCACACAGACAATAATATAATATTGGCTTTTCGGCGGACCTTTGGCGGACGACGGAGGGTCGTCACGAATTCGCCAAACTCTAACCCATCTCCTACCCGGAAGTGTTAATTTTTATTCGGTTTGAGTATTACGATATATTACTATTATTATTCTACATTGCTTTTATGTTTGTGGCCACGAATCGGCGAGTAATTAAAATTTACGTTAATAAAACGTGTATTGTCATTAGGTCAAGAAACAGTGGCGAATATCCTACTTCAGTGTGGGGGAGGTGAATTTCAAAACCACAGAGGTAATGTGGTTCAACTCCTCCTTTGATTTTATTTGTAAATATATTATTGTGATTGGCACGAAAAATATAATGTAAAACATCAACTATTTTTTGAACAGAAATAGGTATTCAAAATTTAAAAAAGTTCATGTTATATAAATAAATAAATATCTACAGTAAATTATTATTTGTAGGTACTTAAAGTATTACATAATTTAATTCACTTTGGCATTTAAAAAAATAATAAATATAGGTACCTACTTACATAGGATATTACAAAAATCAATATCTATCTATAAGTAGAATTTAAAAATACAAAACAAAATACCTAATCAGTGATACGCCGATCAGGTACAAATAATATTGTACACATGCATAAAACTAGCATTCAGGGTACAGTAAATTTGTAGTATTAAATTGGTTGTGGTAAAATTGGTCACCTGAAATTGGTTGCTTGGAAAATTGGTCGTTTTCAAAATGTGTCGTCGTTTTTCTTAAAAATCCACAGATTACCCCCCTCTCTAATATCCGACATTACCGAGATAAAATGAAAAGTTAGAATCCTCCATACCTCGTTAATTGGACGGAAAACGCGTATAGGTATTAAGTACCTCTGCAATACAGTTGATTGAACAAAGGAAAAAAACTCCATTTATTTCAGACGTGCTAACTACAACCAACGATATTAATAATATATTATTAGGTATATTTTATTAGAGTAAATTGTTATCATTAGAGGATTGGGTCTATTGTTCATTTTTATTGATGTAATACGAATATTTTAAATTATATCGACCATACAAATTATTGGAAATCGCTGAGTACACGAAAAAAAATAATCTAAGAACATATTTTTTGAAGAACAATGGCTAATATTATATTTTCACGTTATTCATTTTGATAAGAAGTTAATAACTTAATAGTTAATAACTATTAATATCTTATAACCAGGGCTAGGATTTATATGCAACAGCATGTTTTTTTGCGACTTCTGATTATTGATTTTGTTAGTTATGTCCACGAATCACCTCACGATGAGATAAAGGGTGGTATTTTAATTTTTATTATTTACTATTCATGTTTTTGCATATTTTGGATAAAATGCATATTATTGCATATATTGGATAAAATTAATATTATTGCATATTTCGATTATAAGAATGCGAAAAATGCATGTTTTATAGTATATTTTAAAAAACTTGGTTTTTTTGTCAAACATAAATTTTATTTTTATAAATACAATCTTATGGTACAATCGAAATGGACGAGGAATATTTCAGTTATTACCTATTACCTATCACCAGGACAAATTTCTTTATTTAAATATGCGGCAACTACATCCAGCTGTGACGTTGTACAGAGCTTCAATCAATACAAACTAACACTACGATCCAATAGCCGGTCATTAATTTACGAAAATTTAAAAAAATATGTAACTGAAGCATGTAAAACACGTAGTGAATGTGAATTATAAATTTTATTCAATCCAATCACTGATGTATTTCAATAAATACATTTTTTTTTTTATTTTTGTGTTTATCTTATAAGAATTTAAATGCATATTTTTGCATATTTTGATATATAAAATGCATATTTAATCGTTTTTTACAAATCCTAGCCCTGTTTATAACAATATCAAATGAGAAAGTAAATTAATATAATTTTTTATTTCTATTATTAAACCACCTATAAGCAATAGCAATATTAAAACCCAGAGATTTGTATTCATAAGACGTTTTTTTTTTTTTGAAAAATAAGATGACTTTAACTTTGGCAAACTCCTCTCATACCGTAAACGTCCAATAATTTCAACGCAACATTATTACGATTCGTTTTATTTACTAAATAATCGGTTGTTGTTATTATGTTTAGCACAAAATAGTACGGTTATAGTCATGAGCAGTCTGTTTCAAGTCAAATAAAGAAGTAACCAACCGAAACACCACAGAGCTATATATTATTTTACTATAAACTATTTATTTTTTAGGAGGTCAGAACAACAGTCGTTTTGGCAACGATCCGACCAACTCGTTAAACGACCGCGGCCGTTCGTCTTCCGAATTGTATTTCCGTATTATTGTAATATAAAAACATCATAATAATAATAACAACAATGTATTTCTTGTACATCAGTTTGGTCGTTCAGTAGCCACCCCGTCGTGGGTTGGCTGCAAGTTCTGAGTGGATTTATTGGACGTGACGTTGGTGAACAAATAATATAATAATATATTATGATGGCGTACTTGCTGCAGCTGTTTTTAAAAAATGCACCGAAATTGTAACGTAAATACGTTAGTATCGGTTCGTGTGAATAAGTGATGCTGATACTTTGATGTAACAGTGATGGGTCCAATATTTAGCTATATATTATGTGTCCCTGTGTCCTGCGTAGGGGGGCTTAAAATCCATTTTAAATATTGATAAAAATCGTCAAAAACCGTCTAGGAAATCAAATATTTCATTTAATGATAATATTCAACATTTGTATTGAAATCGATAATTTATACCAAAATAAAAGTTGTTTTATAGTTTTAAAATTCAACAACAGTCGATGTTGTTCTGTGTTCATAATAATATGTAGATAATAATAAATAACTATATTTCGTTGTCTTTGGTTTGTTACGCTGTCGCACGACCGACAACAGGTTTCTCGTAGTTAGAAATAAAAATGAAACCGTGAGAATGTAAAATTGATATTTTAAATCTAAAAAGAGAAAAATTATTTTCAAAATCCAATTAAAATGCATAATATAATATAATGAAATCGTTGATATTGTGTAACAATATAAAAATCATACAATTATTATAATCAAAATTTTTCATTTTGATTTCTAGCAGTGAATTGTGTACTCATGTACTGTAGTTATTACTGGTGAGTAATATTATATTACTCTAAAAATTTGGTTTCATCTAGCTTAACTTTTACTTGTTTTGCAATCTTAACTATTAGTTAGGTACCGAGTTATTTTCAAAATTTAAGAACAATAGATAGGTACAATTTATTAAAATATTATTGCTTGAACATTAAATACTACTGATTCATGTATGATTTATTTCAGAGACCGTAAACTATAAACATTGGTTTCTTATTTATACAGGTACCTCAAGAAACATAGTTTTATATATAGTTCAAAACGATCATCAATGAAATTATTTTTTTTATTTAATCAGCTAACTAAAATACCAAAAGGTTTTATTTCCACAGAAATACACTATTTTGATAACTATACCTACCAGCCAATCTTACTGGTAGATGAGAGTTCCCACACAGAATTTGGGAAATGACAATATTTTGTGAATCTTTTAAAGTACTTGAATAATGAATATTTGACTGACAATATTTTATAAATATTTTCTTCTGATCATGACAAAATATTGTACTATATGATTGCATAAAAATGTTGACTTAATATTTTTATACTGAAACTTTATAAAAATATTAATATATGAAGTTCTTGGCCAAAGAATTTAACTAAAATATTTCCTAATTATTTACGCAACTTTTTAAAATATTTTGATAACTATATTATTTTCACGAAAATATTTTTACCCTGAATATTTTTATGCTGTGTGGTTTCATATATGCACCTCGTCAGAACGTTCGAAGGATAGAAGGTATTTTCTTTATTTTCTAATTTTCCGCAACCGAGTTTTGAACAATAATTATTGTCATTATAATCATCGCTTCATTTATAACCTACGACACTTTTGATGCTACTGTCCGCGCTCATTTCATCAGTGTTGTATCAAAATTATCGAACAAATCTGTTTTTATAATCTATGGTATTACCTAACAGTGATCCTTGCCACGAGGGTGTCATAAACATAATATTGAATTCACGATAACCCGCGCTTACTGCTTGTGCCTGTATTATAACAAAGCGTAGTTTGTAGACATCACGAAAATATGATATTATAATAATATTTTATCGTACTGAAAGTGGGTGTTGACTATTTAAAAAGGTCGAGAATCGCGATTGTCTGCAACACCCTAACCCAACAGTTCTCCCGCAGCAGAAATACCGAAAATACCATAGGTATAATACTATTAGTTTTGCCATTGAACTAAATCGCTCGAGGCTTGTTGGCCGGCGACGACAACGCCATCACCACCGTCGTGTATCATTGTGCAGCTCGACACAAACAGCTACAGAAACTTAGGTAGGTAGGTATATATATATATATATAGGTATATAGGTTATTACAAGGCTATTACCGGGCAATAGGCGGGAGCGCCGGGGGATATTGTATTGTTTTAACGGGCACCTAATTTATTTTTACACTTTGCGAAAACCGTATTGCCTCGCTATACTTTCGCCGTCGAAATTACAAATAGTCTTGCCATATAATAACGCGGTTCCCTCGCGATTTCCGTAATGTCGGTGATTTTTTACACTTCCAGATTTAAAGGCGTCATTTATCGTCGGCGGCGTTTTACGTTTTATTTTTGAAAGGTTTGCCGAAAAATATCTAAAACAGCAGTAATAAGCACAATAAGCATTGTAGGTAGCGTTGTACTATTATATTATTGATATGAAATTTACTTCGTTTCGTCGGCGTTTGTAAACTTTATACACATAATATATAAGAACTTCAGTACCTAGTTAATGTTGTTCCCGTTATAGTTTAATTTCAATTAAACTGCAGAATTAAACAAAAAATCTATTATAATAATATATCTTAAGTGAAAAATTTAATCGTGTGATTTTTAAATTATTTTAGATTCTGAGTGGAGCAATAAATCTATTGATTTTACAATGAAATAAGTTTTTTTTGTGTATATATACACGATTTTTATGAAAAAATTATTTGTTATTCGACTCTTCAATATCACATCGGGCTGAAATGTGAATTTAGTTGGTAATTTTCAATTTTGAGAGGTCACGGCCAAACATTCGCAATGCTTTTAAAATTAAGAAAAAATCAAAACAATTATCAAATATTGAAAAACGGAAATTTTTCAACAAAACAGATTTTCTAAAATGTGGTATATAATTTTTTGAATTGTGGTTCCAATTTATTATCACCGTTTGTTATACGATACCAAATTATCACACATTAATTACATGTAAAAAATTTGGTAACTGATATACTCTTCGATCACACTTGACTATATTGCATGTCTCATACTCTCATATCATATTTATATTATCTATAATTCGGGCCCGGAATGAATCCATTTTCAGGTTAACTCTGACTGTCGATTGGATAGGTTGATTGATAATTATAACTCTTTCGCTCATGACTTTTAACTTTGGTCTGTTTTCCCTTTTATACTGATCCGAGGTTACAGTTGTATACCGACATTATGTTTGTCTACCATTACTGTATAGATCAACTGATCATGTTGTGTGACTTGCGAGTTGCGGCCCATGACAACATTTATATCTGAATGACTGAATGAATATGAAGCATATCATTTTGGAGGATTTGGACTTTGCAGGTTTAATACCTCCTTCTGTTTTCTTGGTGGATTTTTTACTCTATTTCAGCCACCATACATCTGTTGGTGAAGTGGTATTCTTATATTCTTATCTTTGTTACAACTTTGTACGGTTTGCGCCTAGGCACGTTTTTGATTTATGACTATAGGCAAGACATTTATAGTACTCCTATAATTTGTTCACGTAGTCGGACCTTGTAGCTTACAACTCCGATATTTATACATTTTCTTTTGAATATGGTCTAGCACGGATATCATGACCATTTTGAATTTATGTTAAGAGAATGCAACAGTGTTGTTTCTAACTTTAATTTTGATAAAATTTAAACTTTGCTGTTTATGTCTAGGTTTTGGATAAATAACTGCCATGTACGATTCACTTTTAATACTTTGTAAATATTGTTCTTAATATGCTAAAATTACCGTTTTATTTTTCCGTTTTGATGATTGTGTATTATAATGATCACTATTTACTGAATGGGTATTAATAATTAAATAAAAATAATAATAATACATTTCAAAAGAATGTGACTCTTTATGTGTTATTCCTAAACACTTGAATGTTTTAAATTGTCTCTTTTCTATTTAAATTTTAAATGTATTGTTTTTTCAAAAAGTATTAAAATTGAATACACGGTTGTATATGTGACAATAATACGAGTTATATTAAAAGAATAACAAGAATTACTAATATATAATATTTATTAATACATAATGGCTATATGATACACATGACTTGTATGGTTCATAAAATAACCTTAACAAATTTTAAAATTTTAGCAAAACCCAATAATTACGAGCAGTAAAAATTAAATAATAATAATATTTAACAAAAGTAAAAGAACAATATAAATTCCTACAATTTTACATGACATTGCATATATCATAAGAAACTGATAACAATGTTTATAAAAATGTGTAATAATAATAAAATAAAACACTTATCACCGAGTCATACCACAAGTCCCACGACGGATGTTTGAACAATAAATAAATTAACATTGTTTATACATATTCACAATATTTTTTTATAACCATTTAGAATTAAGTATTTTTATTATACTATGATAGTAGATAACTGATAACGTCATAACTTCAGAATTAAGGTTTATTAATTCAAAATACAATTGTCTTATGAATGTATTATTAAAATCCCTACTTTATTTTTTTTTTTATTATTATTTTTAAAGTTTTCCTGACAGTCATCATCTAAACTTATGTATATAAAATCAAATTTTTTAACGTTTGAAAATCGGATCACAAAATATGGTATAAATGGTAAGAACTAAGTACTAGAGTGTAACAATTTTACAATACGGACAATTACAGAGAGAGAAAAGAAAAAAAAAAACATGCGTAAATAAGTATATACAATAATTACAATAACGTAGCTATCTCTGAATTAAAACGTCGTGAGGACGACCACGTTGGAGTCTAAGGTTGTTTGGGTGGATTTCAGCCCATAGTGAAGTGGACCACTTGCTTTTTGTAGCTGGCTGAAGAATCCAACCGAAAGTTTCTCGATGTATTTTTTTATCGTTGGTAACTTAAAATCGTGGTGCAGTGCCTCGTTACGCACAAACCATGGAGCATTTGATATTGTCCGTAGGACTTTCGATTGTAGGACTTCGATTTTGTTTATATGAGTTGTAGTGCATTGACCCCAGACCGGGGCGGAAAATCCCTACTAGACACATAGTTTAATTTGTATAAATGTTAAATATAATAATGCTATACCTATATAAATGTAATCATTTATATGTAATTGGAAAATTATTATTATTATTTCCTAGTAATAATTATTTGATTTTGAATTGTTGTCCAATGGTTATAGTATCATTTGTAAATGTGTAAATTATTTAAATCAATATTTGCAGCCACGAGGTATATTTATTTTTAATTGCATCACAGATAGTATATTACTTGTTATTAATTCATATAAATACTAAAACAGGTACAAATTGACTTAGAAAGGCTACTCATTGTAAAAATAAAAACACTGCGATGATGTCATGTCTCAAATGATCATTTTTGAAACAATAATTCGATAAACATTAACTCCTTCATATTACACCCCCGGTGTAATATGCTGCCAAATATTTTTGACTAGACTTTCTTTTTTTTTTTTAATCAAATACACAATGTATATTGGATCTATATATTGTACGATACCTACAATAATGATATTATTATACTCAATATATTTTTAAATAGAAAATTGAAAAAAACACACGAGAATAAATATTTTAATGCATATGGCAAATTTTTCAATTTAATATACAGAAACAACAATGTATAAATAGATTTATAGAGGTACCATAATAATATGTAAATAATATTTATATTATTTTAACATGGCCCTTGGATCATAAATCATTGATAAATCCAACCGTCGTGTTGCGTGCCATCAAACTGCAATGAAAGATATAGCGACTCGTCACGTAACTTTGGTTTTTTAAACATTGAAAACCTTACGACGTATAGTATTTATTTGTAGATGACAAAATTAACACTTTAATAATAATAATTATAATAAGTCAACATGATTTATTCTATTTCATATGGCCCTTGGATCGTAGATCATTGGCCCGATCAGTGTACAAACGGCTCAAACGGCTACTTACCGAGAGCTATACTTGTCTCATAGATCGCAAGTGTACGTTTTTCTCCAGTGTGAGTTTGTCGATGTTTCGTCAATGTGCTACTATTATTGAAATTTTTGTCACATACGTTGCACTTGTACGGTTTTTCGCCAGTGTGTGTGCGTCGATGTATCCTCAATGTTCCGCTTTCTCTGAACGTTTTGTCACATACGTCGCACTTGTACGGTTTTTCGCCAGTGTGTGTGCGTCGATGTATCGTCAATGTTCCACTTTCTCTGAACGACTTGTCGCATACATCGCATGCGTACGGTTTTTCACCAGTGTGTATGCGACGATGTTTCGTCAATTTGCCACTTTCACTGAACGACTTGTCGCATACATCGCATTCGTACGGTTTTTCTCCAGTGTGTGTTCGTCGATGTACCATCAGGTGGCCACTTTGCCTGAACGACTTGCCACAGACATCACACGGGTAAGGTTTTTCGCCAGTGTGTGTTCGTCGATGTTTTATCAATGTGCCACCTGTACTGAACGACTTGTCGCATACATCGCATGCGTACGATTTTTCACCAGTGTGCATTCGTTTGTGAACCATCAAAACGCCAATTACAGAAAACGACTTGTCGCATACATCGCATGCGTATGGTTTTTCGCCAGTGTGTGTTCGTCCATGTTTTATCAATGTGCCACCTGTACTGAACGACTTGTCGCATACATCGCATGCGTACGGTTTTTCACCAGTGTGCATTCGTTTGTGAACCATCAAACCGCCAATTACAGAAAACAACTTGTCGCATACATCGCATGCGTAAGGTTTTTCTCCAGTGTGTGTGCGTCGATGTTTTGTCAATGCACCACTTTCACTGAACGTTTTGTCACATACATCGCACTCGTACGGTTTTTCGCCAGTGTGTGTTCGTCGATGTGCCATCAAATTACTACTATTACTGAACGACTTCTTGCATACATCGCACTCATACGGTTTTTCACCAGTGTGCATTCGTTTGTGAACAATCAAACTGCCAATTACAGAAAACGACTTGTCGCATACATCGCATGCATATGGTTTTTCACCAGTGTGTGTTCGTCGATGCATCATCAAATTACTACTTTTACTGAACGTTTTGTCACATACATCGCACTCGTACTGTTTTTCGCCAGTGTGCGTTCGTCGATGTCTCATCAAATTGCTACTTTGGCTGAATGACTTGTCACAGGCATCAAGCGGGTAATGTTTTTTCTCCATTTGTGCGCTGGTGTGTAACTCTATTGTCAGTCTGCGTCTATTAGTAAATTATTTATTCAACACCTAATTTGTTTATCAAACCACTATGTGGTTACCATGCTATTCAGCTCATGACCGATTAGAATTTTTCGTCTTTGCCATATTTTTAAGCCAGTACATGATATGTTGTATTACTTTGTAAACTTTATATAGTGTTTATTTTGTTGAATTTAACAAAACAAATTTTATAAAATCATTTATTTATTTTACATTTTTAAATTATAACTTTTTACCCAGATATGAACTATTAAATGTAAATTCAGGGACCTTTATAAGAATCAATTTTGTAACAAAACTTACACACCTCAGGGGTGCTAAGGTGTGACCAATACTTGCCATTAATCCAGTATAGTTGATCGCAGTGCAGCCTCGAACGTGCGGAGGGCTAATAAGACATTTTGTTGTATAAGAATATCAAATTTTGTCAAAATCACATATTAAATAAAAAAGAATAACAATTTTAGTTATTTTGTTGTAATTTTATTATATTAATTCAACTTACTTTCTACTGTATTAATAATAAGTAATAACGATAGGTATAACCATAGTATAAAATAGCCACATTGACAAACCGTTTCTGCTCAGAATAGTTTTTCGTATACAATGATATTATATCATTGAACACAAATTGAATACCATCCATTATACAGTGATCCACTTTTAAACTATTGTACAACTGAGTGACATCCACTTGACCGTTTTTTTTTATGTAATTATTTATATTATCCTTTATAATTATTAAGCTCTTTTACATTTTTTGAATAGCTTGTTGTATAATATATTTTGTGGGTCTTACTATAAAGTCCTATACTTGCTGAAATTTTCAAAATATTTTTACCTGTTTTGACCTGTTACGGACTTATTAAGTTTTAATGTTTTTTAGTTTTTTTTTTTTTTTTTTAATGTCAATACAATGTTATTTGTTGTGTCAAATGTGTGAAAATTTAATACAAGGATGATATACTGTTACTATAGCAGTTGAAAAATACACCTTTTTTTAAAGTTTGTTTTTTGACAACATTTTTCAATTTTAAAATTTAATGATGTGTTTGTAGTTTAAAATGTATAAAACTTTTAACTTTTATAGCTCAGTATTGAAAAATTAAAACAAGGTTCCATGTAATTAGTTTATTCTGTAACCAAATAATCTAAAAATATACATAAACACATTATTTTTTTATAGTTATTTTAATTTTAAATTTGGATACAATTAGATATTTAAACGAAGGAGAATGATTTTAGTTTTGTGTTATATTTTAATATTATTCGTTGGTACTTGAAACTTCTAAAGTATATTATCGTATACAAATATGATAATAAACAAATAATAATAATTCAACTTAACCAAATATTGTATTAATAATAATTAAAATTGTATAGATATAATATAAAATATCCTTAGCTGACAAACCTTTTCTGCTCAGAATTTTATCGTAGTTTATCGTATATAATGATATTATACAGTGTATTGAATGTATATAATTACATTCAAATTTAATATAATTGTAATTGACTGATTTATAACTGACTGTACAGTAGAGCAACATCCACTTACCCACTTTCTTTTTCTATACATTTTGATAATAACCTTGACAATATAATGCAAGGTTCCTCATAAATTGTCCATTTACAAATTATAAAATGTCAAAAATACATAGTCACTTTTTCATTATTGTTTGAAGTTGGTTTTTGAATTAAATTCATAAAGTTTAGTTAAATTAAATGTTTCATATTCTTACTGAAAATTTGAATACCATTAAACAGTGAAAACATTTTTGCCAAGTTTTGTTAAATCAATCTAGCTGTACCTACGACAACTTCAGCTAATAGCTCTACATGAAATGATGAGGTTTTTTTGTCGAAATGATGTCACAATGAGAATTAGAATAGTTTTTCCATCTTCAGTTAACTCGAGGAGGTTAAGTCAAGTACTTATCCGACAACAGCGTTTGTGGATCGAGGATAAATAAGTTAATATATTTTTTTCATAAGGAAATGTGACTTCTGCGACATCCAAAACTTCATAATTTAATGTTCCAATACTGTTTGTATATAGTTTATGTCTACGTGTACCTGTTATACGTAGGTGTTATACTGTTATAATATAGTTGTTCGACGGACCACACGTGTATTTCATGATCCGTTGTTATATTATTGTTCACGTGAACATACAATAAATATAAAGCATAAATCATCTCGTAAATTATATTAATTCACAAATACATACTCATACAAACATACATACATACATATAAAGACCACCAAAGCGTATTTCGCGAGTGAACCGGATACGCGCGGCAACGGAATAATAATATCTCTACTTAAGTGTAAAACAACACCGGGTCAGCGATACGATCTGAGCGGGTCTGACAGCGGAAAAACGTATATTATTATTTTTCTCTCCATCACTCTCTCTCTCTCTCTCTCTCTCTCTCTCTCTCTCTTTATACATATATATATATATTATATACATACCGTATAACTGTACAATAATAATAAAAAATTATGTGCCACCACACGCGTGTGTTTATGGGCCTGTGTGCGGGGGTGCGTTTTCGCGGCTTTGCAAATAAATAGCTTTAGCCTATAGGTACTGGCAGTGTTGGGATTAGATAAGTACTTTTTTATCTAGATAAAGATGAAGATAATATGATGAAAATTTATCTAGATAGAGATAAAAGATAACTAAATCCAAATCTATCTAGATATAGATTAAAGATGTTTTTTTTTTTTAATACCTACTATAAAGTCTAACTTTTGAGAGTACAGCTTAGATACTACTTAGGACTTCAATATTATATAAACACCGGCTACCTATATGTTTAAATTAATGGTAGCAGTGAACATTATTATTATAATCAAGAACTAAGGTATAACTGAAAAAAACATTTTCAAAATTAGGTATAAATATCAAGAAAAAACTATTTTAAATGAACTCGTGAGCAAAATTGTGAAATCTCCTTTTAAATGTGATACGGTAAATATTTTTGTATGAGCCGCAAATAGGAGGACAACGACTGTGTAATTTCCCCATGATGACGTATAATACAGTAAAATCGTTGTCATCTGAGGTGAACACCAGTCACCAATCAATGGTAATAATATGATATTATAATATAATATTAATAATAATAATTTACGTAATTATAATCAGGAACTAAAATAATTGTCCGAAGTAACTGTAGTAATATTTCTTTTTTTTTTAAATTTAATTTTCATATTTTTTATTCGTACATTTTTATTTATTTATTGTGACAAAACGTCAAACACCTATGATTGTCAAAAAATGTATAATTTGAGAATACCTACATGGTTTTTGAATTTTTTTTTTTTTTTTTGAATTAAAAGATCTTAAGGAGATTGATAGTAGTGTATTTTTGGTAAAGTTTAAGACCTATACGAAATTAACAAAAATTGGACCATTTAGAATGAACTCAATTAATTCTGTAAAATGATTGAAAATGATTGAAAATTATGCTCTATTCTAAGTTTTGTGGAAAGTTTCTTTTTGTAAGTGTTTTAGTTTTAATGATGATCAAATCCCATGTATTTATCTAAATATGGTCATGAATGTCAATTAAAAATTGCAGAGTGGAGAACTATAAAATGAATACAACAGTTTAATAACAGAAGGCAGGTAGTTCAAATGCGACATAATAATATTATGTACTGCGTGAGGATTCTATATCCTCACGAAACAGAAATAAAAACGTGAGAGAGGGTAATGAGAGAGAGTGAGGAGGGGCGGCATGAACAGCTAGTGAGGGATAGACTTTATTCCGCTCACGTCTGAACCGATAATCATTAGGGTATTTAAGACGAACAAAAAATATAATATAAATAAATGTATACAATAAACGCGGTGTTTTTGTCGTCTCGTTTGGTTTTTTTTTTTCTCTCTCTCATCCGACGACGGTTTGACACGACCGGCGGCGGCGGCGTTGGCGTCCGGCTAACGAATAATTAACGACCGTGACGATACGGCGCGTATCGCATAATACAGGCGCCTGCCTCCGCCTATGATACGCGTTTATAAAATAATAATAATATAGTATGTAGGTACGCTGTTATTATATCATCATATTGTATATCATAAACACCACGAGCAACCGTTTACATGCCACGGCGCCACGAAAATGAGAAGACACAGCGTCGGGTGCACGTCGTGTGCGACCGGAAACTTCGGGCCAGGCTCAGCGACTCGGACGTGCGTTGACGCGCGAGGCGTACCCACTGACGCCTGCGGGCCCATCGTCGAGTATTATACATTATCGTTAGGTAGTATTTATAAATATTATGCTTAACGAGCACGTGGACTTCTGTACACAGATCTTGGCCAGTCTAATTTATTGTGTTTGTAAGAATGCTGAAAATGTTACCAGAAAATTGACTCAACATAATATGTACCTACCACGGTTATCTACATCGGCGTAACTAGGTGGGGGGGCTTAGCCCCTCGTACTTATATACAGCCCCCCTATGGGGTTTTGCTTTTTAGCCTCTGCTTAGGCTCGTATCGTTACGAAAAAAAAAATAATGTGTAAAATAATAAATTATTGTATTATAAAATATGAAATAATATAATTGACATTGTGAACAGTGTAGGTTTTGTAGGACTCCAACCCCTATAACTAATAAATCCTAGTCACGCCCATGGTTATCTACGCGGTGTAGTACCTACTAACAAAATGACTAAAACAGGTGAAAATGTACAAAACGGTTTGCAGTGCATATCTTTGGCTCACTACAATAATATTTACATAAATTACAATAATAATATACACTTTCATGCACTTTTACATTTTACAACTATACTTACGTTTTTCTAATTGATATCGCCGATCTAAAAAATGCTATGACATACTATAATATATATCAACTAAATAAAAAAAAAGGTGGGCAAATGGGTGTCGCTCTGCTGTGCAGTAGGTTACAAGTGGGTCACTGTATAATGGATGATATTAAATTTGAATTCAACGATATAATATCATTGTATAAGAAAAACGATTCTGAAGGGAGACGGTATGTCAGTCTAGGTATAAGACATATTATATACATATCTATGATATTAAACAAAAAATTGACCTACAATAGGTACCTATAACGCGTTATACATCAACAAAAACCGTGATACTATTATAGATATATAATAGTACACTTTAGTAGTTTCAAGTACTCACAAATAACATTATTCAATCACAACAAAATAACTAAAATAGTTATTCTAGGTTTTTTAATATGTAATTTCGTCCAAATTTGAATTTAAAATGTCT
>WHPZ01561255.1:0-17352 GCA_016617965.1 Macrosiphum rosae
AAAACGTTGGAATGTGAATGGGTTTGAGGGCAAAAGAGAAAAAAGAAAATCGTTGATTAAGGTGACCGGACATGATGATCGGCCTGTCGAGGCAGCCACGGTAAAGAGCACTGGTCCCAAACACATCAATAGTAAAGCTGGTGACAAAGGTCAGACCGCCGTGATCGGCCGATTTTCGTCAACCAGCTGCGGTACCAGGAGGTCAGTGGCGACAATAACCCGGGTAGGTGATCAGACGACGGACCCTAACCTTAAAATGACGCCATTGGTGCAGTTCACGCCCCGGACCCGAACCCAACAACGGCTGACTTCCACCGACAGAAAGTGCACGACCAAGAAGTGGAAGTGCAACGAGGATATAGAGGACGAACTGGCAACGGACCAGTCAAATAGCATCGGGACGGTATGGCAAGACATCACCTTGCCCACGCGACTGCCCAAGTACCATACACCCATAGACCCAGTGACCAAGTTATTTCTGAAAATGACGTCCAACGATAGATGGAGAAGAAGGCCCGCCGACAAATGCACCAAACCTTACTAGGCGCTGCAGGTTTCTTTATTTTTTCAACAAAATTAATAATATTAATACTAAACAGACATAGTCAAATAGGATTATCCATTTCAGCTGGAAAAGCAATTTAAGATGAATCATATGCCGATATTTACTGAGAAATCATCGGCTACGACTACGACAAAAATGATGACAACGGAGAAATTAATGTTGTAGAAGTTGAACTGGTTTGAGACTGAGAAACTGAAATCGTTGATTCAACTGGCCGGCTAGTTGAACACTTGTCGGCCACAGTGCCGAATACTTCAATGGTAGAGCTGGCGATCAACCAGTTGAGGTACCAGGAGGTTAGTGATGGCCATGACACGGGTAGGAGAACAGACGGCCGAGTCGAACCTGGCAACCGAACCGCAACTGTTCATCGGCCGACTACCATCGGCAGCAGGTTCTCGACGAAAAAGTTGATGTTCCATGAGGAGACGGAGAAAGGACCAGCGAAGGACCTGTCGGATACCATTGGGACGTTATGGCAAGTTTTTGCAGGTCAGATCATAGCCCGATTTTCAAAATTATAATTATAGAAGCTTTTGAATAATGCACAATATTTGTTCTTATTCAAACGTATATTTCTACCACTATTTAAATTAAAATGAAAATTCAGCTTTTGATCCTACCTGAAAAATGTACCTACTCTTCTTTAAATAAAAAAAGTTAACGAAATCTGACTATTCTATAGGGCCTGAGAATTGTTCCTCTGAAGTCATTTTCATTTATATAATACACCGTATCGATCCCCCATCTAAATAGATATCGATATGTAGATTAGTGGAAAAGTATTACAAAGGAGGTAGTAACTAAAATATAAAATTTGATTTTCAAATTTTTTAGAATTTCAAAAAATGTGACAACCGGTACCGACACCCTTAAGACTTAAGTTATGAAAGAAAGAAATATTATTATTATTATTATATGACTATACCCTGTTTCAAAAGAGAAGACACCAGGCGGCCACTGGCCAAACCAGTTTTTTTACTTAAAACTGGTGCGTCTTTTCTTTTTGAACTGGATATATATTGCTAGGAGACTTATGTTAAATATTATATTCAGATGAAGTTATCCTTGTCCTATAATTTCTCACTAAGTCCATAACTCACTACGATTTTTTATCAAAACTAAAACATAAAAAAATTTAAAATTTAAAATTCCTATTAATAGCTTGATATTTGTCTAAATATTTCGTTGAGTATAGAAAATAATAATTAAAGTAACAATGGAATGCTTCAAGTCTTAACGGTTAACAAAACTCTTTGAATTACATAAAAAAAACTTAAAATTTATTGGTTGATGATAAATTGTTATTTATTTTCGACCGAATATCCAAGTTCGTCAAAATATTTCAACTTCAGACTATAAAAAATAAAATATTTGTAAAATCACACTCAACTTTTTTTAATAATTGATTCTTATTGAGATCAAAACTTATATGAAATTTTGTATTAAATAATGTTCAAATATTAGGTAAAAATATTAAAAATTTGATACATTTTTAATTACAGAATAATTTGTAATTCGCACAATAAAAACAATTATTTTATACATTTAAGTTCAAGGTTTCTTTTAATTTCTGTACATGAACAAAGTTATGAGGATCCTTGTATCAATTAATTATTGCCAAGCTTTTTGAAGGAGGGTAATATTCTTATCGATATATTTTATAGTACATATTTCAACTGTCTCGACTATAAATATCTTAATTAAAGTAAAAACATTTTGAAAACTATATCAAGTGTTGTATAGGAAATGCTTATACAAACATTTAAGGTAAGTATCTAAGATTATTCGTTTTCGAATTAGGTACTTATAACAAGATAAGAAAATCAATTTAGTCAAAATCCTATATTTCGTAAAAATTCCAGTTTTCTTTAATTTTTTTCCTAATTAAAGTACAAGGGTAATTTTTCCCTTTGATTCCTCTGAGTTAGATTTGCCGGAAAAAATATTGAAGTTGAAGATTGAAGCATTTTTACAGACACAAAAATCATAAAACTCATACATAATTGTCGTTTTGAAAATCAGAATCGCCTCTCAGAATTCTGCTACTCTCGGAATGTAAAACAGTGGCTTACCCAAAAGTCAAATCTCGAGTATTTCCAACCGTTATAGTTGTTATTGAAACGGTGACATTTTTAGGAGTCTTTAGATATAAATGTTTGGGACACATTTATAAAATCTCGTTATACTGTCACATAGACTGGTCACAGTTTTCTAAAACAATTTGAAACCCACACTGGCCACAATTACTTATCATAATATCCTATCCATAAATCCATTTTTACAGCAGGTGTCTATAGTTGATGTTGTGGTCGTATAACAATATACATTTATTATGACTAGGTCGGAACTAATTTTATGCGCAGACAATGTGACCGCTTGCAAGTACCTATCTAAAGTATCTGTTCTCACTTATGACTATTATACTTAAAATTCGTCATTATTCATGATAATATCAATGACTATAATACTATATTATGTCTATATTATGTTATAGTATATAAGTTATAAGTATAGTTATATATTATTGTCTACTGTAAACATAGATCTATGTTTCTCGTGTCTGACGTCTTATTTTTTAAACATTATTTTTATTATATAAGTGTGTAATCGCACAATGACCGCGTAATCCAACAATATGATTATTACAATGTTGTAATGATGTTATAGGATGCCTTATAGATTATTTATAATTAATTAGTAAGCTGTGTCCATCTGAAGCCCACTTACGGAGATCACACTCACATCTATGTACTTTGGCTGATAGACAATGGCTAATTTATTGTAGATATTGTTTATTATTGTATTTAAAATGTATACGTCTCAGACATAAGTTAAGGATGAAAATATTCACCGTCCACTGACGATCGACCAATCGTACATTCGTATAGATCCGTCTTAGTTATATAAAATCGATTTATAATTATCATTATATCTATAATAGTTGATTGCTGTTCAATACATGATTACTCATTATATATTATATAATATTATCAGTTCTCATTATCATGATCGACGTACCTGATGTGAGGTACGCAATTTTACTTTTACAACATATTGTAATCTTTTTAGTTTTTTATACACTTTTCACTTTTGTAATGCACCATATTCTGTAGAGATGTACGTCGTACTTGCACAAACAACGTCATATTATGTAACAGTTAACAATCATTACAATCTTAAATAATCTCAAATAATTATCAAATATGTATTGATATTAGTTTTAATATAAGTGACAACATTGAGATGGCTTGTACTAGTTGATAATTTTCCCCACATAATAAACCAACTAAGTATTTATATTATCAGCTAAAAACCAGCCATACTATTCGGCTAGAAAATTCAAGTAAATATTGTATTTCGAATAGGTATTTGAGACTATTCCAGTTTGCAGTATACATACATCAGAAATAAATAAGACAACCATGTAAATTTTTATGAAATCCAAGAAGATATTTGGTAAAATGATACCTAATTATATTCAAGTTAACAAGTTAAGTTCAAATTAAGTACCAATGCATTGTAACCTGGTAAATGGTAATTATGACAATAATCATCAAAACAGTTGTTGGTGTCGATTATCAAACCAAAGACAAAACAGACACACGTTCTGCTGTTCTAGTGCTCTAGATTAAGATTATTTAACACATATATTATTAGTTCAAATTATAGAATTTAAAACAATAACACAAGTACCAAATTCTTAAACTAGTTGTTGTATGCTTATTGCATATTATACTTTATCTTCGACTCGCTTCATATGAGGCGCGGTTGGATTATAGGTACCTACGTTGGAAACTTTAAATGAATGGATACACTGTATATTATAACGAATTGTGACGTAGTTCTTTAAAAATGTAGATTAAAACTTTTTAACTGTTTTTAATCAGCTAGTATGCATGATGCGATGAATGAAATGATAAATATTTTCTTATATATTATTACGGTGTAGAGTATTAGAGTTATCTATGCTAGATGTCTGAACGTTGTCAAGGAAGCTATTGTCTTCATGTTACGATGTATTTTACCACAGTGAAATTTATTCATAAAACCCCTCTATCGTTTGTAAAAGAATGCACTGAAACAAAACTTTATACCTGGGCTTAAATATTAACGTAATGAAACAAATTGTATTATGATATTACAAATTCAAACGATATTTCAAAAATAATAATTTTATTAGTACGATGATATTATACAGAGCGGTTCCTTAATATTTTTTAGCCTTAGGCATGCTGTAGTGAACTCCGTGGTTATTTTAAAGTATTTAAAATTCGTTCGGCACCTCATTTAACTCGAATTGTTAATATTTAAACAACGTTTATATAAATAATGGTAATAATTTAAATTGTATAATAATATGCATAGGTACTTGGTTTTATAAATGAAACACAAATTTACTACAGAAATCCCTAAACTGCGGTCTTCCATATTTGTATAACTAAATGTTATGCTATAATATGTTTATGTACAGTAGAGAATATTGAGTTTTCAGCTATAATGTGTCAACAGTTATCTTTAGAGACATGCTCACCGTAATATTAGATTCATGATATAAAAATCTCTTCAGATATTTTCTGTCAGGTAATTTCCTGTTGACTATACGTCTATACATATCTAGTACTGGTGAGTCTAAACAAATAAAGTCAAAAGACAATTTGAAATAAAATAAATAGGTATGAGGTAAAAGTCACATCACTATATTATTTCTTCAATTCCATGAACTAAATGATGATCCGTAATAATATAATATTTACAATAATAAAGCATATTCTTACATTCAACAGAAATATCTACTTAACTCAGAGGATGTAAGTATTTTTTTATAAATATAATTGTTTATAATTCGATTTTATAAAATTGTAAAATTATTAAGCACCAATGTTGACTCAATTATTTAAATATAAAAAAAACTAAAAATAACAAAATTTAAAGTTGCTTATTATTATTTGTTTAATTCATAAGTTAAATAATAAATTATTATACATAAATACGTAAGTTATCATAATCTAATTATGGGCAAACAAATATTTATCAATTTAAAAAAGTATACTCAGCTAATTAAGTGTTGTGTGAACAAATAAAAATAATTTAATATCTGGAGTATTACCTAATTTTTATCATCTGTAACTAAATGTCTATAACGTATATACGGACCAAGTTGAGAGGTTGTCAACATTTAAATCAAGATTTTCTTTTTGAATTTCACAATTTATTAGAATTATCTGTTGCACGATGAATTAACTACCTAGTTCGTGCTGTACAACACTGAAAACTTTCTAGAGTACCATGAGAGATGAATTGGGAAACTTTGAGTTTAATCGTTATGATTACCTACCTCAGTATGACTAGGTAATTCCTAGAGGCTACCGCCAAATACAGTGGCTACAAAACGCAGTTTATGCGCAACACACCAATCAATGGTGATTTTAAACGTAGCTGGTACCGGCATTACATAATATTATTTACATATGATTGGACGGAAACGAGAATAATAATATGAAAAAATAAGCGCTAAATGAAAGCACTTGAGATAGATATATATATATATAACGGTGAACGAATATTCCTTTGTATAATATAATAGGAGTATATATTCATCGAAGTATAATAATGTATGAGGCATATTAAAATATGTGTTTGTATCTGTTATACTTGTATAGGTATTACACTATTACTCGGCATAAACTAACCGTACCTACGTGAAGTACCTATTTGATTCGTATTTACCTTATTATAACATAACCAGAATAATATATTATTCTGTTGACTTTATGCAGTTCAAATGTAATAATAATATTTATCAGAGATGTATACCTAGTAATTTCTAATTACCTAGGTATGTATGTGTATATACCTATTTTTGACATGAACCTATATTGATTTTAAAAGCATATTATTGAAAAATTAAAACATATACAATATTTTTAGTGTCTAAAAAATATTAAATCTCCAAAAATGTAAATATAATATCATAGAAAATGTCGAAACTAATTTATCATATTTACTCTCAAATTCTTATTACTACCTTCGTCTTAATTTAAAAATATTAGAGTTAAACATATTAAAAAAATATAATATAGATGTAAGGCGATTTTTTAATGATTGAGATTAATTGCTTGTGTTAATTAAAAGTTTCACAATCTGTTATGTCGATGCCAACTATTTATAAAGCATTAGATCTCGGATGGTTGATCTAAATTGAAATTTCAAGAGGATTTTATATAGATTATTTTTTAAAATAATATATTACATTGTCTTGAGAAGCATCATTAAAAATGACTCTTTAATATAACTGTACATATTGGTAGTAAATAATCTGCATTAATTACTTGGATTATTACAGAGAATAACACATAAATACGGTAAATTGGATAAAATCCAATAATACAATTAATTGATGTTATCTACAAAAAACTTTTAATTACAAAACAATATTATTCTCTCTCAGAAATTGTTATTTTAGTTGAATAAATGTATTAAACCGAATATCTTTAGAATTTGATTTGAAATATTAGTTTTGCAATTCGTTAAGTTTGTTAATTTTTACATTTTTACGTTTGTTACATTTTTCACTTCATGGTTTTAAATAATACAATAAAACAATAAATGGAATTTGAATGTTGTCATAATATACGAATAAATAACATTAAAATCTATATAAATTAATTTAAAAAAAACTAATGCTTTGGCACTTAAGATTAATCTATATCTTGTTTTTATTTTAACTAATATGAAATTTTATTTATATTTTATGGTTTAAAATCTGATTAAAGTTCTTTTATCTCACAAAACAAAACAAAAAACGGTGTACAATACGGTAATCAATAGTAATATTGTAATTAGTGGTCCTTTAATAAAAATAAATATTCAAGATCAGGGCATTGTACAATATTTCGTGCTTTGTAAGATTTCTTCAAAATTTTGATTTAATCATTGTGGCGCAACGACGTCAATCACAGAGAAACGCATTTTTTAAGTTTCCTCCAAGTATAGTTTGTTCCCTATACCGACCTAATCAGCATTGCTCTATAAAAATAATCCTGCTTTTTGCTGACGAAACTGAAAACAATAATGGAATCTCGTTGTACAAATAAAAATCGATGGTTCAATTAAACAAAGTAGTCTTGTCCTCTCATCAGATTATAATAATAATGATAATATGCTGAATGTTTTCCCATCTCATTATATACGCTGAGTCATCGTCGTCGGCACTGGTACGCATCGATAGAGGGCAAAGGGAAGTTGTGTATAAAATAATTATTGTATGCAAAATATGTTTCTACGCTAGAAGCCGTACAATAGCACATGGCTAAGATTCGATTGGATGAAAAAAAAAAAAATAACTACATAAAACAAATCAATTGACAACCACACGGTTATTTGTAACTTCAAAGTGCACATTGACATTACTATACATTTGTTACAACTAAAATGATTATTGCCTGTCACCATAATAATTTGGTCTATGACTACCTACAAGTAGACGAATTTAGATTTTGAGTGGAACGGACGTATTGATTTTACAATGATGTGTGTGTTTTTTCTGTGTGTCTGTAGATACTTACTTCTTCAAGTAGACAAAATGCTCCGATCATTAACTTCGATGGAGATTTCCGATTGAATCTAGTTGGTACGTTTGAATTTTGAAAGGTCAAAATTGAAAATGCTCAGTAGTCTTTAATATAATGCAAGGTTCCTGATGAGTTGTTACTAATAGCTATTTAAAAATATTAATGATAATATGTAGGCACTATTTTTTTAAGTTATAATTTTCTTAGGATTCGTCAAGATCGTAAATTGCCAAATGTAATTAAAAATACCTATATACATTATTCAATTTTTATATAGTTGGCGTTGAAAATATAATACAAAGTTCTTCATAGTTAATTCATACTGTAACCAAGAAATCGCTGATCATTTTAAGGAAAACGGTCGCCGGGAGACTACTTCTCATTGTATTTTGTTATCCCAACTGCAGTTGAAATGTATTATAAAAAACGTAGTATATTATTATTTATTACTATCGTTTTATTCGACTTGGAGCAACGCACGAGGCAAGTGCTCATTTAGGTACTCACCTCCGGTCCCTGTGGGTATCATGTCCGACGGTATGGTGGACGTCTCTTCGGTCTCTTCGATGCCCAACACTTGGTTGGACGTAGGCGAATCCAACCATGGAGTTCCATCGTCCGGGTATGGCGTGTCACCGTAGTTCAGCTCCGTGTAATTGCCATATTCCACCATTTTACGTTTAAATCATTTCTCTGAAAGGAGGAATTCGTTCGTTATTGACATATAAACACAGATATATTATGTGCACTGGCATATAGCAATAAGAGCATAATATTACAGAATAAGCAAAACGAATGACTTATTAATAATATGAATAATGATTCAACAACGGTTCACTATTTTAATAATATTATTATTAAAAACTATAAGAGCTTAAATGTTTGTATTTTTATTTTTATTCGTCGTATTATAAACGCAATCGATCAATAATATCGTTTTCGAGTTTAATGGTTATTCCGGGACTGGAATGATGATTTACATCGAGTCTTGTTCTATGTAGTGAAAAATTATCTATTCAAGAGGAAAATTATGTTCTTTCGATGTGTGTGTAATTTTATCTACTTATTTATTTCTTAACAGTAAGTTATTCAGTCCTGTGGTAAATATTTTTAAATTGTTCAAATAAATTCACATTTTGAATATCCTTAAATATAAAATGAATAACCGTGACGTCACTTTTAATCCAATAAATTCCATTTGAGGAATACCTTAAAAAACACATTTAACCTATATACAGGAAACACTAGGTAGTTTGTTTTATTAAAAAAAATTAGAGAACACATGAATAACTACTACCGAAAAGAAAAATCATTTAACATTTGCGGTATTATCTACCTTCAAGGTTTTTGAATACACAGCAACTGTGGTTTTCTTAACTAATGGATAAAATAGAAACTATTTGTAAGAATTTAAGACAACGAACAAAATTCAACGCAATTTGTTTTTTGTTTTTTTTTCTTTTACAATGTATTACATAGTTTAAAAATGTTAATACATTTTCTACTAAATATTCTCCTAACTAATTTCATATTATTTATTTCGAAACAAAAAATGCAGTTACTTATTTATGTTAACATTTATTATATATGGATATTTTGGTTATTTATTACCTATATACGAGTCCGTAAGCGATGTTTACTAGGAAGCTCAAAATTATATGATTCATAATATCGATGTTCACATGTTAAAACTTTGTATAGATCAAACAGAAAACACGGATACCTGTGCACGTGAACGGTTGTTCTGGTTTGTGAAATAGGCTAAGGGTTTCTGCTCTATGAATACTACATGAATATGATATTATTCTATCGTTCAAAGTTTACCCGTGGTTGCTGAATTTGATATCGTCAGGTAGCCATTACGAAAATCCCTTTCCGGCAAATACCACGCGTTGACCTATATATAACCATTGTTACGCGTCGATGATATTATATATTAGTACCTATATAATATGTTACCAAGAGATAGTTCTTAAAACAATCCTCGGTTCCAATTTTATACTGGATAAACCAATAAATACATTTTAACCTTATGTTGGCCATATTACAGACCACTACGTAATCCATTTTACGAATCATCTGTACATTACCGACCACTACAGAAGTAGACTGACACTGACTGGTTCACTTGTCATCCAACCATTGTGGTTAAAAATTGAACCACCGCAGAAAACGTTTTACATCAATTTGTTGTAGTCGCTACATAATGACAAGCGGAATGACTAATTTATTTATCTAAAAATCAATGGTATAATCAACTGTTGTTATTTTTATTCGGTAATAATTATTGTTCTTTCATATATAGATACCTACTTTTCACCTACTTGATAAGGATCAAATCAATATTTTTTTTAATATTATAAAATATATGTAATAATGACAATGATTTTATACGTGGGTATAATAATTTATAATATTATAGTTATTATATTTACGTACAATCGATTGTATTTTAATTTATACGATATACATAATTATAAAGGGATGGGACAACTACAGTATTGTAGGCAACCATATTAATACACTAGAAACCTCCGTTCCTATATTATTATACTAATGCAATTTATATAAATAAAGAGCTTAAAGTTGAAAAAATTTAAACCAAACTGTTGCTTTTTTACTAAATTTGAAAACAAGAGATTTGATCTATTTATACAAAATAATCTTTATAATAAAATACCAACATTCAAAAAAAAAATTTTAAAAAATTTACTGCCTAAGCCAAAAAACCATTTGTAAAATGTATAATCATACGCACCTAACTAATGGTCAATCCATTGATTGATTGGATTATTTTCTCTTAATTATTCATTATATCATAAACATTACTTAAAAACCAAACATTTTAAATGAAACGCACGCATTTCTATAGTATTGATACAATATATTTTGTGGTGTGCAGTTTGGAAACACAGTTATAAATAAATTATATTTGTGTAAATATGGTACCAATTAACTTTGACATGCGAATCATTTGCAAATATGGTTTTCCGATGTACGGTCATACATTATAATTTACACACTGATACATTTTGTAGTCTAGAGCGCTTTTATATTTGTTTAGATTTTATTTCATGTTCCACTCTAAAATTTGTTTTGTAGGTACGATGTTTGATGAAAAAAATAATGTAAATATGTTTTCTATTTAATCAAATATTTTACAACGAAACCCGAGTAATAAATAAATACTTATACACATCATAATATTAAGTAAAATTTGTTTTCAATATAGTATTAGAAAAAATAATATATTTTATAATTGAATATATTTTTAAGTCGACTAGTAAATAACTACTTTTGACATCAGAAAAAAGTAGAAACCAAATGAAACTGTAAATAAAATTATTATAAAGAACAAATAAATAATATTAATGCAATAAACTGAGATTTTTATACTGTAAGAAGTATTTTGAAAAAAAAATATAAGTCAATTCATACTATTTTAAAAGGTACTCAACGCCATAAACCATACATTTTGTGGTTTTCTTAATGGTACCATATTATTTTCAAAGATCTAAAAATAATTTCATCATCAAAATACGCCTTGTTTGTTACTCATTTAATTATAAAAAAAAATAAAATATTTTTATCATTCATATATTATTCTGGAGGCAGTGAGGAATTAAAAAAATATAATAAAAGTATTTATTAATATAATAAATGTGACCGATAAATAATTATGAAATAATGTATAAATGTAGAAATAGTATTAATTATTAGTATGTTTGGAAAATCTGAAAGTATTATGAAAATATAGTACTTCATCCTGTCAAAATTTCACTTGGTTTTGATTTAAAATCCCAATTTTTATCTGCTTATACATTAATCTTGCTGTCGCGCAAAAAAAACATCGGTCGTAAACATGCCGTGCTATTTGATATTTTCTCCTCGTCGTGGAAAACATTGAATCATAATATGATATATTATTATCATATTTCTATAGATATTATGTTTTTACAATCATGGTAAAAAAAATATGCATCAATGAGGGGTTGCCATGAAAACATAATTATATTATGCATCGGTTGCTATGCACAGCACCCTTACGAAGAATCCGTTTATGAAACAAAAGTTGTAAACCAGATTTTGGTGGGTCTGTTTAGTTTTTGGTTGCTATGGTAACGCAATTATATTATTAAGCGGTTACTACGGGCAACCTAGGAACACTAACTTGAAATTATGGCGTTTTACAATTGAAACGTTATAACGAAAAATTCATCACGATTACGTAGAAATTGTATCCATTCGAAAACAGACATAAGTATAAATTACAATTTGGAAAATTAAATAAAAGTTATGTTTATAAAATACTGTTTAGTTATAAAAAAAAAAAATCCTATGAAATTGTTATTATTTTTATCTTTATTGTTTAAAAGGTTTATGGTGATTTTTTTTCGCATAAAGCTTTATTTTATTGTTAGTTATTTTATATAATATAGGAAGATTAATGGTGCATGGTAACACAATGTGATAACTGATAAAGACGTTTAAAAAACGATTAAGCTATTTAGATTAAAATTGATTATTTACCGAGTGAACGGTATACTTTATTATTTATTAATACATTGATAGTTTAGTTCAAAATCAAAACTAATACATTTATGATAGTATGTAGAATAAATACAACTACAAAGCAAATGATTACCTATTACGAGTATTAGTATTACTCATATAAATATTACAGTATGTTTTAACAGTACACTCTCATCATTAAATCAAAATGTTGTTTTTGCAGGAACATTTCAATATAAATGTAATTGTTTATTGCCCTTAGTTCTTCCATCTTTATGTTTGTTGGTTAAACTACCTACAACTTTTAACTTTTAAATGGCAACTTCATATTTTTCATCTCCTATATTCTGAAGTAAACGATTTTTCTACATATTTTGATGTACCTGCCTATGTAAATATTAAATACGGAAGGAAAAGTTTTTTTCTTATTTATAAGAATTTAAACTTTAGTTGAGTCAAATTGTACACCTCAATTAATTGTTCATGTCATCCCTTACAAAGTTACTTCACTTCTTTTATCTAAACAAAAATTCTTATTAAAAATAACACTTCCGACGTAGTACATAAATATTTTCTAACCTCTAAAAACTATCTGGATTGTGATTTATACCATTATACATATTTTCTTTTTTTAATTTTGTTCTATAATTTGTTGATGAATGTAAAAAAAAGTGATTACCTAATTAATGTTCACCTTAAGCAACGCGGTAGTGATATATTCAACAACATGTTATTCATTAAAAAATATAGCGTTAGTATATTTAGGGTTCTTAATACAAAATAAGTATTAACTATAATATACAAAAATGAAAAAATAATATTAACTTTGAATTTCTATTTACAGAGACCCACAGATCTTCCAAGAAAGTTCGAAGTCATCCTAACAAAACTCCGGATCACTCATAGTCATCTAATGAGTAAAAATGATCCCTCAATATGCCCATCTTGCGGAACCTGTCTTACAATCCAACACATAATGACTAAATGTCGAACATACATCGAATCAAGATTGTCCTCAAAACTTCCGGAACATCTCTCAGAATCACTCGGATACAACAGATCTTCACTAGCAGCCACCATCGAATTCATAATGAAAGCAAAACTTCAAACTGTAAAACCTATATAAATTGTACACACTCTTAATCTGTATATCATTAGAAATAAGCTTCATTAAATAATAACTGTATCCCAATGGCCTATGTCGCCGAAGGTAATTTTTTTTTATTAATAATATTTACAGAGAAATTATACTATTATAATATAATAATATAATAAAATAATAAACTATATTCAAATATTTTTTAATTGGAAAGCAAAAGTTCGTAAAATATTCTTTGTCGGTTCTAATACTAATCCTATTTAAAAAAATGATTAATTCAAACAGTACACTTCAGTTACTCAGTAACAAAATAATATGAATTTTTGAAATTTTGAATACTCTGTGTAATTATTATAAACTTCAATTTTTAATAAAAGTAATTTAAACAATTTAATTGCATGCCACTTGAAAATTATTACGTTTAATAATACAATTGAAAAACATAATTTCGACGAAATACCATATTTTAACGAACAAATTAAATCGTTTGGAATTTAATGATGGTCTAAAATGTGTTTCAATTGGTTGAGGGAGACATGAATAAATTCGCAAATGTTAATATCATCATCAAATAACCGTAAAAAATAATGAACTGTGACTGTACACTTAATGGCGTAAAACCTTGAGAACCAAAGAGACAGCAGTAGAAAAGTCGAAAGATAATAATATAAGAAATGTGTTTATTATTTTAATTTTATGAGTTAAAATACTCCAATATTTTTCGATGAATCTAAATATTTAGTTACGATATTCAAATAGTAAACTGTGAATCTGAAAGGACATAATATAAGGTTAGGCCTAAATGTATAGAACTGTATATTTATTATAATATTATATTATATTTCGTCTACAGCTTACTACAATGTTGTTTTGTTTTTATTGATTTTCTAATATTGGTGTTGATCGTTAAAAGTGAATGATTCCTAAAAAAAAGAAAATCCTTTTTAAGAACAAAAATAATATATTATTCTCATATTTTTCTTAGGTTTTTACTTTCTGACTCGGATAAACGAGATTTTGACATTGATAGATTGATTGTGAATTTTGTTTAAATATTTTGAACTTTTTGGAAATTTAGAGAGAGTGTAATACAAAATAGACTACACAAATCAAATTATGTACTGAATAACAAAGATATTATATTTATTAAAATTGCACAGTGGATCACCCAATTTACGTATGTAGGTAACAAAAAGGTGACTTAGGTAGTTAATTATTATTATTTTTTCTGTATTTGTTAATTAAAATGACCGCGCAGGTAGTAGGGCGAGATCATGTGATCTATTTATGTATACATCACTAAACGCATGATACTACCCCCTTCTCCAAGAGGAGACATGTGATATATTCACTCCTTACTCCTAGTGGAGTGGAACCTAGAAAATCTAATAATAATAATAATATTTTAATTTGTCTATGAATCGAACCGATGACTGTCAGACTGTGTAGGTCACAGTGAACTGCGTGACCACTGCGCCACTCAGACCACAAACTTAGTTCATGTGTAATAATTGTGCAACTGTCATACGACAATTAATTAATTTGTAACTTATCTAAATAAAACTTTTAAATTTGTTAGTTAGAATGATCTGAATGTACGTAATATAGTTTAAATAAATTAAATTTATTGTAAATTCTATTTTAATAATATTAATATTGAGGCAGCCTAGCTATAACTGTACATCCATATAATAATAGCTTAGCTAGGTGACCATGACCATTGTAGAAGATTATCGATTTCAAACAGCGGTGCATCCAAGAAATAATTTTATGGGATTATAAAATTAACATAAGATTCACGAATTATAGTATATTATTATACTATTATATTACATAGTACTTATGTTATAATTGCATTAAATCATTACGTATGGGGAACAAATGCGGTATATATTAAGGTTTAATACTATAATAATGATAAATATTAGTATAGAGAAAATATTTTTGATATAATGTATTTTTTTATTTTAATTAATATCAAATAGATTACTGGGCCTTGCTGAGAAAAACTCACTGTGGATTTTCAGATTCATGTTACAAGTGTTATCAAGTATGGTACATACTATAGATTTAGTTTTAGACGCATCGTATTCATATCACAGCCAGTCGACATGTTTTGTTTTGAATAGGAGAGTAGCGGCATATTGACATATTATAATTTAGTATACTAGTTGATCCTGTGCACTTCGTTGCTTGTTAAGAGTGCCAACTCTATACGATTCAAACTTTGTTACATGTTTTATTTGATATTCGATGTATGGTGTTTAAAACTTAAAGATTTTCATCGATTATATATTACATACTTGTGCAAGCATCACTTTATAGAATACAAATTTTGGAAGATGCTTTCTTAATGCACATTTACATGGTGCCACAAAGGTACCGTGGAAATTGCAATCCTCAAGCTATCATTATTTAGATTCTACGTTGGTCAGTCAGTGAGACAGTTAGGACACGTTTGATTATACTATATTATATCCATCTCTCCCGGCGTTCCTCTAAATGTGATTATGCGAGCAGAATATTTTCAGGTAGGAGAGGTGGGTACGTAATTACAAATGTTTTATTAACACGTTGTTTATGATGTGAATGTGTACGTTCCCGGACCAACAGTCGAAAAATAACCGTTAGGAATACCATTTGTACTATATTTTATGGTTTTGACCAAATATAATATAAAGACCTAAAATTATATTCAATCATGACCCATATCAACCTTACAGTAAATAAAAATAGATTATGATTTAGCTTATTTTCCTGCTGGACAGATGGAGCCACTATTGTATTTTTGACATTCAGATTTCCTACTTTTCCGTTGGATTTCCCTAAAATTGTCTTTCATATGAACCTTGTCCTGACAATTACCAACACAACAGAATAAAAATCAACCAAATCGGTAAATGCGTTTTCAAGTGATGTCATGACAAAGGATTAGGGTCCATTTTTAGGGTTTCCCTACGGAAACCTATTACTTTCGATCGGCTGTCCTTCCGTCCGTACGCGTCTGTCGCTAGGCTGTATCTCATGAACCATGAAAGTTAGAAAGTTGAAATTTTCACAGATTTTGTATTTCCGTGGATGTTATAACAACAAATACTAAAAAAAGGGATAGGAGCAACCCCGGGGGGTGCTAGAACGGGAATTTTGAGATTTCAGATGGACATTTTTGTTTATAAATAGTTACCATGAGTGACGTCGTATTGTTAATAAATGGTTGCCATGAGTGACGTCGTATACAAAGATTCATTTTATAAATTTCAATACAGAATTGTACCACCCCGCAAATGACAACATACATAATTTTAGATAATGGTACGGAACCCTTCGTGCGTGAGTCCGACTCGCGCTTGGTCGGCTTTTTTTATATAAGTATTATGTATATAAGATTATAATTTAAAAACATAATAAACAAATGATATTAAACCTTTAATCCTTCACCACACAACATATTATTAATCAAAACGTGTGGGGGTCATCTTCATTCAAATCAATAATAATCGCAATCACATATCGATGGTGAATAAATCACGTCATATCAAATTGAAAATAAATACTTTCCTCGTTTCAGTTTTAAATTGTATAATAATAATCTGAATTTAAAA
>WHPZ01561265.1:0-12022 GCA_016617965.1 Macrosiphum rosae
AAAAAACTGTGACTAAGGATTTTTAATATTTTTCAAATGCCATTGTAACAATATAGTAGGAGCCTTGTATTAAATTTTCAAGCTTTTTTAACCAACAAATAAAATTGATAATTTTATTGATATTTTTAGAGAAAAAACTAAAAAAAAAAATGGAAAATGAAAATATGCCTAAACAGTTCAAAATAAATCAAAACATTTTGAAAATTTTATAGTAATAATTATATAGTAATATATTTATATATATTATATATACTATATATACTATAAATACTAGATTATATATTAATATAGTAATAATTAATATAAACAACCAGTGAAAATTTCACTTATCTATGGTCTTTTATTTTAAAGTTACACCAAAAACCATAATCGATTTTCTCGAAAACAGATTTTGCGTAAAAATTCCTGTTTTTCCTTAATTTTTCTTTTGTTTTTCACGGCCCTTTTGAAAACTACTAGGGAATTTTTACTTTTGATCCCCCAAAGTACCAACTAGATTCACTTTCCTATCAGAAAAGATACTGTTGAAGAAAATCCAAGCATATTTACTGTCCTAAAACGTGATGACAGACACAAAAAAAAAAATTAAAAAAACACACATCATTGTAAAATCAATACATTTATCGTTCCACTTAGAATCTAAAATGTAGTGAAGAAAATACAGTAATGAAGTAACTAGCCTAATTATGGTCGTCAGGTAAAAATATTAATTAAAACTTAAAATATAAAAAACTAAAAAAAAAATATTATTACTAGTAGATTCTTATTTGCCAATTTTCGTAAATTTTTGAGCCGTAAGAATTAAGTTCTGATGGAATTCGAAATGCACAGTAAATTCACCAACTATTTTATATTAAATTGGCTATTTAAAAAAAATCTGAAGGAATCGCAAGTCGAAAATCGCATTATATCGTTACTGGGTGGGGCTGGTGACATGTGCAAATTTCGGAAATGCATATTACGGACGAAATATTGGTTTGCAAATTTCGACAACTACCTTTGCAAATTTTTGCTAATTGGCTGCTAAATGTTTGTTCAAGAAAAATTAAAAAATGTGTTTTCGATGATATGGGTGGGGCTGGAGACACATGTCTCCAGCCCCACCCCTAGTTTATTTTATTTTATGATTTATCTAAAGGCTTGCAAATTTTGAAAATAGTCTTGCAAATTGTTGCTAATTGACTGCTAAATGTTGAGAAAAAAAAATTTTAAAAATTTTAATGGGTGGGGCTGGGGACATTTACGCGGTCACTGTTTTAGGCAGGTCCGTAGCTTTCTGCTTATTCCGTTTAATACTGCTTCAATAGTTAAAGAAATTAAAGATTTTAAACGAGCAGCTTTGTCAATTTTGCCAATTATTGAATCAGTAACGTTTTTGGATTTATTACAAACGATTCACGATTATAAGATAAAAGAATCGTAGTATAAAATATTGAAAATTCTATAAGGATTTTTCTCTTAATGCCCGTCACAAAAGCTTCATGTGAAAGAAGCTTCAGCAAACTTGAATTGATAAAAACATACTTAAGGTCTACAATCATGGTTCAGGAGAGATTATCAAGCATGGTTATACTTTCTATAGAAACAGAAATCGCTGGTAAATTAGATTATGATGAAGTTATTGACAAATTTGCTGACACAAAAGCAAGGAAAATTAATTTGTAAATAATAATTTATTCTATTTTAGTTTTATTATTTTTAACTATTATTTTGAAATATCTAATAGTTTGCAAATATCAAATTTATTTGTTTACTATAGGTATAATAAGAGGATAATTAAATAATTAATAATTATATACTTGTGGCTAAAAATTTTATTTATTCTCTTAAATTTGAATAATATATGTGTTCTGTAATGTCACTCAGTAGGCTATATTATTGGAAGTACGAAAATACTAAAATTCACATTTGTAATTAGCGTGTACAATTCTGCGTTACTGACATTTACTTATTTCATACACAGTCACTCACACTAATGACACACAAATAGAAAATTGCCTATATTGAACTCCTTAGAAACGGTCGGTAGCATACCTCTTAATTGACGGATAAAATAACTTAGCTTTCTTCAGTGAATTAAAAAATAATCCATCAAGTTAAAATTGTTTTGAAATATTTCGATTTTATGGTTTTATACTAAAATATTATTAATATAAAAATAAAAACATCCCAATACTATAATAAGACAAACATTTCTGTTGCTTTTCTTGAGAAAATAATGTTGTATATACACGGTGTAACAGAAAGAACTGACAAAAAAAAAAAATGTATGCTGCTTAAAAGTATGATAAAAATGGTTAAAATTATATGATTAGTAAGTAGCTTAAAAGATATATCCATGTTGGCAAATTTCCAAAAAAAAAATAATATTTCTAAAAAAGTTATTGCGTTCCTAATTTTATTAATTAAATCAAAAAAATATTGATATTTAAACAAATTCTAAAAAGCAAGCTACTTGACTTAGATAAATGTTTTTACCATCAAAATCGTTCTTATAATCAGATTCACAAATTGGCTGTTTTGAATTTATTCAAAAAAAAATTAAATCAAATTTAAATTTTTTTATTTTCTGTATTAAAAAATAAAAATAAAAATAATTTTTTTTTAATACACGTGTAACGCAAGTGGATATAAATTATGTATATAAAAAAAAATTAAAAATATTGATTAGAACTAAAGTTATTCCAAAAGTCAGTTCTTTCTATTACATCCTGTATGTATATATTACATTTTAGTTAGATACCCAGCATACTATTATATGACTTTAAATTGGTAATTGATATAAAACAATTTATAATTGTTATATTATTAATAAATTTAATTAAATAAATTTAATAAATTAAATTTTGATATGTGTATAGTTTAAAATATACCTATTTAATTATTATGTAAAGTAAAATAGGTATTTAGGTACACTATACAATACTATTTAAATTCAATAAAATTTTATTTTGTTTATTTATATGAATTAACGCCATTCGGCGTTTAATTGTTTATTATAATTTAGGAAACCAATTAGAAGGAACTAATGTGATATACATAATAATTTAAATAAATAGATTAACATTTCACAAACTAAGTTAAGTTAATATTTTTTTCCATATCAACTTTTAACTTATCGAGTTAAATTTATGATTTGTTTGAATTTGGTTTTGTGTTCTTAAGAAGACGCCACGCATGTGTTTTCTCAGTCTTACAAACGCGTAACATATCAAATTAAGGCTCAGAAATTCCCGTTTTATACCGTTAACTTAAAAATTAGAGCGAATCGACCAATTATATTAGTAAAGTTGATGGTCGAAATATTATCTGTGTTTTTTTTGGAAGTTTTTTTACGACAATTCAGTTTTTAAGTGAGTTGTGCGTGTATAATAAATGTAAATTAAAAATGCTCATAACTCACTTAAAAACTGAATTATCGTAAAAAATTTCCGACAAAACACGGATAATGTTCTTACCGCCTATAGTTTTATAATGGGTCGATTCACTATAATTTTTAAGCTAACGACATAAAACGTGCATTTCTGAGCTTAAATTTGGTATCTTACGCATCTGTAAGACGGAGTGTGACGTCCTCTTAACTTGAGTTAATTATTTCCGTTTCCCACCTTTGTATTTTTGTGTTGGTCTATCCATATCGTGGTATCGTATTCGACGCCATTGGTTATTTTGCATTACTATAAGTGATATACTTATAATGTAGGTACTGGCTGTTTTGCCCAAAGATGGGTTTTAAAAAAAAAATTGTGTACCTATGCCATATTTCTACTAATTATATTACTAGGTAGGTAATGTAATGTGTAAGTAACCAATGGCAAAAATAAACAAAAATAATATTGGTTGATCTTGCATGCGTGAATTAAACTTTAGCTACGAATAGGGATTGGAAAAATTTTAAAACTTTCCCGGGATAAACTCTATCTGTAAAACCCAAATTTGAACCGGACAAAAAATTACCTAAGTTCACGTTAAATTGTACATTTCTTTTATAGAATTCTTAATCAGTATTTTAAAATAAGCTGACAATGAGTCAATAAACATTGCTATTTATATATTATATGTCTGTATACTTTTTATATTATAACCATTCGGTTGGCCAGGTTTCATTAGTAATTTTTAATCGTCAAGTAATTCCCAAACCGGGTTTTGATATACACCGTGACGTACATGGGATTCAGGACAACGCAAGTTTGTTATGGTGATCGGGGGGCCCCGTGGTCGATCCGGTTTGGTGCAATGACCACAGCTGGGTGCAATTATAATAGTTGGGAGCTTACTGGCTGACTTAAAGCACTAAGACGTATTGCCGTGTACGCCGATCACAGACGTACACAAATAAACGAACCTTTTAATTATTATAATAAGCACTTTTATTAAACTCTGAGGTCCAGTGGTCACACGATCACCACCTGGCTCTATACTCTGTTCCACCTAAGAGTGAACCGCTTTCGCGCACGCTCACTGAGCCGCCGAACAGTGCCTGACCCTGATCGCAGGTGGTCGTCCGTGTTAAGACTCTCACCGATGTCCGGATTGTGGTGGAAACGCGAGGGGAAAACGCGATTTAGTCAGCCGAGTGGTTCAACACTCTTAGGTGGAACAGAATAATATAACACTGGTGGTCAGTGGTAATCGAGTCACTGCACGATCGACATCTCACTGACCCCTTTTCTGTCTTGACATGTTCCTTATAATATCTTAAACTTGAAATCGAATAACTATCGAATAATATCGATTGCCCCATGATTAAATTATACTTAATTGTTATTATATTACATTATTGTCGTCCTAACCGGGTTACATACGTCTTACATGTAATATTATGTTTGATGTTTATATAATTGGAATTGCTGTGGTAGTATTCTACTTATTACCTATAATTGTTTTCTCAACCTAATTTTTATGAACTAACATTTATTATTACTACATCACTTGACCTTATACCTGTATTAAACGCTTCACACAACAGTATATATTATATACATATAATATACAGCTGGCGTCTTGTGGCAGTTGCATTATATCCATTAGCTTCATTTAACGTATTTTCTGCATCCAAGACAATATATTTATAGGTACATGTTGCCAACGATTCGCTTGTAGTCTGTAGATCGATAATGTACAATGAAATCTATATTTATATTACACATAGATATAAAATCAAGTCGCGGCCGATAGCAAAAACTATAATAATCCAATACAACCATTTACTTTTTATTTACTTTTTTCACATTACTTGACTTCACTGATAACTAACATTAAATTGTAATCAAATAAAAATTGAAGTTTATTTTATAAAATTCTGTAAGAAACAAATACGTCATTAGATTACCACATAAAGACTATATAATAACGTATAAGTCACCAAACGGAATCTTTCACAAATAAAAGAAGAACTAATGTAAATTTAAACATTATTAATAATAATATTACTAATTTTAAATTACAATATTGTAGTAGTATTAGACCTATTCATTTGCCGACTCAAACAATTTTTTTATCTCTTCACTCGAAAACTTAATATTATTTTGCATTAAAATTTATATTAGTATTTTAAGAACATATTATTATATATATTATATACAGCTTTATTTATGGGCCTAGTGCAGCGTGGAATGGTTGGCCGTAGTGACTAATGTCACCATCACCCGGATGGGTGATCACTCTGGTTTCTAGCGACGAATCCTCGCCCCACATACACACGTGTTCCTCAACCAACCAACAGTACCTGATTCCCCCCACGAAATGCTTATGGCCATAGTTTCTGATAGTTAAGATGAATTTAAGACCAATAAAAGAAAAAAATAGCATTATTTTAGATTCTGAGCGGAACGATTCATTGATTTTATAATGATGTATGTTTTTTTTATTTGTATATTATTTTTTTTTTGTGTGTCTTTCATCTCCTTTTACGACAGTAAAAATGCTTAGAATATCTTCAAAAGCATATTTCCTGATGAGAAAGTGAATCTGGTGGTACTCTGGAGGGTTAAAAGTAAAAATATCCGAGAAAAACAAAACAATTTAAGGAAAAACTTTAATGTTTACGCAAAATCCGTTTTCGACAAAATCGATCGTGATTTTTAGTGTAACTTTAAAACATATGACTGTAGATACATGCGTTGTTCACTGAATGTTTATATTAGCATTTTATCTACACCACGACATTTTAAAAATATTTTGATTTGTATGGTCTTGTTTTCGGACATTTTCAGTTTCCAATTTTTTATTTTTTTTTTCTATAAATATCAATTAAATTGTATTCGTTGGGTCAAAAAGAGTAAAAATTGAATACAATGCTCTTAATATATTGTATTTAAACCAGCAGTTCAAAAATATTAAAAATACATGGGCACACATTTTTTTTAAGCAATTGAAAACTAAATAACTAAATTGAAAAATGTATAAAAGGATTAACTTTTATAGCTAAGGATTGAAAATTTAAAACAATGTTCCACGTAGTTAGGTTATTCTGTAACCGAAAAATGAAAATAATATTAATAAACAGTTTTTTACAGTTATTTTATGTTGACATTTGGACGAAATTAGATATTTAAACGAAGAAGAATGATTTTAGTCTTATGTAGGAATATTTTTCATTTTTATTGTCAATATTCAGTATTATTAAAATAGCATAAATATGCGAATATGTTAAGACTTTTGAATAATATGAAAAAAAAACAAATATAGGTAGGCAATATTAAAATTATAGAGTTGGCGTCTGTAGTACCTATTATAGAAAAAGATGTTTTACCATTTACCTTAGACGAATAGTCGAATAAACGACAACTATCGACTGGAAAAGTTAAAATTGAAAAACCAAGAATAAGTCAATAGAATACCTACGGGTTACGTGTTGTACAGTCGTCAGATGGTAGATAAACTCGTCTATTTTTAGACAATTTTTGTAAGCAATAAACATAACGGTGTTTATATATTTTTTAGATTCGGGGGTTACATGCTATGAACTTTTTATGAAAATCCATGCGTTTGATTTCCAATTCTTAGCTATAAAAATTAAATATTTTATTATTTTTTAACTACAATAAACTTGAACATTTCCAAGATTTTGATAAATTTCGTCAACATAATATAAACTTTAAATGCTTAAAAAAAAAACTGTGCATATCTTTAATATTCAACAACTGCTATAATAGCAACTTATAAGGAGCCTTGTATTAAATTATCAAGCTTTTTGACCCAACGAATGCAATTTTATTGAATTAAAAATAATGGAATGAAAAGAAAAAAAAAGAAAATTTCAAATGGCTATTAATATTTTGAAAATTTCATCATGTACAGAAAACGATACAATACACATTTTATGAAAATGCCAAGTACTTAATAGTTTTTGAATGAAGACAAAATAAGAAAATCGTTGAATGAGAATATTATGTTAATTGATACAACTGAATATCGAATGTCCAACTCAAAACGATCGTAAAAAATTATTTTGAAATTCCGGTAAACTGTTCATTTTTTTTTTTTTTTTTGTTAAATGTAGGAAAACTCCAGAGGAGTCTCGTATGAAAATTTAAAATCTCAAATACACATGGAATATTTTTTACGAATTTCTGACTCGCAATAGTTCACCGATTTTCGCGTTTTGATGAATTTTTACACATTTTTCATACGTCGTCCCCTGCAACGGCCCCAACACAAATCCGTGAATACGTCACTGCTTGGACACGAGATAAATGCTGCGTATATTGTGTTTGATCCGAACGTTACAAATTTTATCGTACACTAACACGTTGTAACGTGCTGGACGGCTTGGTGTCTATTACTGTAGTATAAATAATAGACAAGTGGCTACCAGTTCATTAACGTTGCAGGTAGCAGACACTTCTTCTTCTGATGATGTAGTCATGGTTGTTGATTAAATAAGATAAACAGTTGTTGTATAATTGTGAATTTTATTATTACACTTCAATAATTTTACTAAGTCCAAATATTGTCGTACAGAGTGGCGTGAAGGTGCTCGCACTAATGGGTGGCAGTACACGTCTGAATACAGGCCTATTCGGGCTCCCTTATATAATATGAAGTTCCCCGTGCCCCTCGCCTGCAGATACGGTGTCTTGCAGGTTCTCACGGATGTGATTTTTGCGGTCATTATTCCAGCCCACGATTGAATGTATTACTAGATTATGATTGATCATTTTACTCTTTTATATTTGAATTTCGTCGTGTGTGTCCAGTATTCCTGTAAAATATGACAACCGCCTATTTTTGAACCCTATTGTCCTTAATATCTGGTTATGCCGATCTATCGTATATTGCAATGACTATGCACTCGTGACTTATGATTTATTTTCACGTAGTAACTTGCTTACTACAACGTCTTGTATAGGATGTGGGTTTTTTATGCGAGTTTTTGTCGCCGTTGTTCAAACGATAGTTTCTAATGTACCCTGTACTGTCGTCTGGCAGGCGGCAGCACTTCGACATTTCATTTTCCGCGTTCTGTCAAAACATGATATTATTTACGTCTCGGTGAACTCAATAATACCTATTATATTATTAATAAGCGACGCACACTTCAGTGCCGGCACAATGGATTTCGGGGCCCGGTGCAGAGTTTTGCGGGGTCCCGTATTGTTACGTACAGCCCTTCAGGAATCCAAAAGCTGATACTCTTTTGTAATAAACAATAGTCAATTTATAATATAAATCAATTGTAGTTTTATTAAAACCAATAATAATTAATATAGTCGTGGTGAATTGTAGTGTCATGTAGCCATGTAGGTGCCCTTGGAAAGTTGTAGTGGTTTGGAGCGTCTATTCTATCTATGACCACTTGTAGCTGCGGTCGACGAGGCCTTTCACATAAGTGGTTCTTGTTATTATGAGTGTTTACATGAATTGCGTAATCCCATTACAGTATTTATTTTGTTTTCCGACGGACCTGCTTATTTTTTATATTAGTTTATACACTTCTTAAAGGTCTCGTCGGAAATCTAAATTCGTATTTACAAGCCAATAAAATCAAATTCGTATTTACAAGCCAATAAAATCAAATTTGTATTTTTATATCAGACACAATATGAGTAGGTAGGTACCTACTTGCTTAGTTACAAAAATATACGACATGATACAGAAGTATCCGATGTATATTCGGTATAGTTTTTGTGAGTGAAAGCTCGTGAAAAAAAATATTACCTATCGGCCAATCGGCCTTGTTTTTAAAATTCAGACAAGAACGATTCGAACGCAGTGCAGGTGGCTCGTGTATTCTACCCTGAGAAAAATTGAAAACATAAATCATAGTTATACAACACTATGCACTTATAGTGTGATTGAGATTATTTAAAAAAAAAAAAAAAACATAAATTCAGAATACCATGAAAAATAATATTATAATATTTGGATTGGGTTATTTCGACGGAACGGCATCGCCCACAGATCTATTAATAGGTCTATGGTATCGGTGTGTATTATTGTAGTTCAGTGTTGTAGTGCACGCAATCGATGTGCACATAATATTTTGTACAGTGTAAAAATCCAAACAAGTCGAAACCGCGTTATAATCGAATTGATATTGTGTACAATATTCGTTTTGTGTACATAACCAATTGGAATTGTTTTCAGCGAATTGTTTTCGACGTCGGCGCAGGCGCATAATAATTTATTTTTACTCGCGTTCCCCTTATTATTTCGTCAATCAATATCAGAAATTCAAAACAACAATCGTGTCCCTGTTTAAAAATATAAACAAAATAAAAGCCAACATCGGTGAATAACACTAAAACCTGTAAAAAACTATTTACCTAATACAATATTTATAAAAATATATAAATAATATATATTATATAATATCGGTTCTATTTTTTTTTTGTTTTTGGATGTGCACTACTTCGTTAAAAACCCACGAGCCGCCAATTTAATGATTCTAAGATGGAAAAAATGTTGTAATCAATATAATCTATGGATAAATGTGAAATGTGGATCGATGCAAAATACGTAGTACTTATTCATTTCGGATATGTATAAAGTGAAGAGATGCGAGCGTTGCCCGTGGCACCCTTTTGTAGGCTGTATCAAAATTATTTTCGTAGTTCATTGCAAAAGAGTATTATTTACATCTCTCGTTAATATAATTAAATGTTGAAAGCAAAATAATATTATTATACTATTAATTATACTATGTTACCATAGCTACATCGTGTAAGGCTACATCGTTCATCGTCGACCACAGATATTATATTCAGTGCCGGCACTAGGCATTGCGGGGCCCTGGACATAGGTAATAGGTACCCAGAGGAGGGCAAAATTGTAGCTTTTTTTAAATCAGGATTCTTTAAAATTAATGATGTTTTTATTTGAATTTTAAACATTAAAAATAATAATATCAGATTATTGTTTTCCTTTCTTTTTTTTTTTTTATTACAATGTGTTAACAAAAAAAATATTTATAAATAATAAAATTATAAGTTAATAAATTCGTGGGGGCCCTATTATTTTATTAATTTATATTTATTTTAATAATTACAACTTAGAAAAACGTCAATAAAAAACAAATAATATCATCAAAATATTTGAATGATACAATAAATTGTTTAATATCTAACAGTACGCGGCGGCGGCAGACAATAAAATTTATCAAAGCTAATCCTGCAGAGCATATTATTTTAACATACAATGTAAGTGACACTTGTGCCCCACAGTGATATTTGAACGGTTCCCAGTGGTGAGTGATTGTGCCACTGACCAACACATTCTCATAACGACCGATACCAATGTAAATTATTATGAACGTTATATAATATAAATAACATAAAACCATTTTAAGCTCTCGACTCTTGTATATATTTTATTGAATGTAGGACATGTCACATTCTCGCGATTGTAACTTTGCCGGGATTGTTTATATATTGATAAAAAAATACGAAAAGAATACGTCGTGTAATTTTAACAATGTCATCAATTTCTTCGGAAGTCGTCGATCGTCAACCGTCTTCATAAATTGAAAGCTGGGTAAGAATAACGTGCCACCTACGTTACTACATTTCTGGTTTTCTACTTATTTGTGTCGTAGGTACGTTATACACTGGAATGCATCTCAAAGCGGGTAGGTAGGTACATACTTACATAATTTATATCCAAATAATTATACACACATCATTATCACAAACTACTGAGCATATTATAGAATTTACATAATATATACTTACATATCAATAAAACGCATCGTTATAGCATACGATATATAGGTATATTTATACATATAAATATGATATGACCAAACGCTTAAAAAACATAATATGCTATGAAACACACGATACCATAACATACTCATCAATTTTCATTCTGAACACACGCTCAACATATATATTATATACCTTATCATACATATATACATACATATATACATTCATAGGTACAAATTATTATACAGTTTTCTTATTATATAATTACATACGAAAAAACTAATCGCTAAAGCGTATCTACGTTATACGGCTGAATGTATCTCAAACACATATATGCATAAACTTGTAAAAAATTGTACAAGTATTATACATTTGTATAATATTCTGAGCACCTTTTTACAGGAAAATTTCATCAGTTTAAGCGGTAATTTCTACACGCTCCACCGTGTAACACTACATTTAAAAAATTATTATTACATTCGTTATAACAAACAACTAAACATACTGTAAAACTTACTTATTGTATTATATATAGTCATTTATTCTCATACATGGTAAATATATACAGTATTCATACATAAATAGGTACATTTATATTATATACACCATCACACACAACTAATCTCAATATACAGCTTACATATCAATATAGGATACTTGGTTAAAGAATATTCATTACATATAGATACACTCTCACATAAAAGACATACTTACAAAATACTTAGTCGCATTTATGTAGATGCATTTAAACATTCCAATACATCCACCCTAAAAAGTATTTTCAAAAGTACGACATCTCTCATCAATTGGTTATACTACTACAAAATTGTTATGCTTAATAATCATCTCGAATGTTGAATTCCATTAGATGA
>WHPZ01561274.1:0-10252 GCA_016617965.1 Macrosiphum rosae
CCGTGTAGCCCAATTTTTATCTTTTTTATCGGAGGGGAAGGAGAAGAGAAACTATATATTATATACCTAAAATCCAAATACCACTGACTCACTGATCGCCGTATCTTAAAAACTACTCAATGTACGAACTTGAAATTTAGAATAGTGGTTCTTCTAATACTTTCACAGTGCAATAAGAAAGGATTTGGTAAAATTCGTATTTTAAAGAGGTGCTCAAACAGGGACATTGAGGTTCACATTGAAAATTTTATTTTTAATTATTAATAGTTCCGAAGATTAGAAAGATCAGGTACAAGCTTGCATCAAATCGAATTATTGAACATTGCTTACCAAGGTGATTGGTGAAAAAGTTGCCCTAGTAGTTGGATTGCCTACCAGGGTGGCTGAGTTGCACTTACTGCAGGCTGCAGCAAGTTATACCCAAAAGTAGTTGAACAATCATACATTTTTAAGATTTGAGATTTTTTACGTGTAATGAAGTGATCGGGTTCTGATATAAAAATATATTTACTATTAATACCGCTAGAAACATTTGAATACGTTTTCATTAAACGATAAAATTTTAATAACAAATTATACATATCATCGTCCGAAGGCAAAATAAACAACCAATCATGGGCGAAGCTGTGACGGGTCGGCTAGTTTGTAATAAAATTATAGTATTTCTATATTATTTTTAAATCATGGTCAATTCTGAAACATACATCTTAGTACATTCATTGTGGTACTAGTTGTTAGTCTGACCATGCAACTATTGAGAAGTATGATAATAACTTCTACTTTGTAGAATATTTATGTCGATTTACTTTAATTATGCACCATTATATTATTAATTTATACATTTTTTAATAAACATCAATATAGTATGTCTTTCCTAATCCTCAAATAAACTAAACAATACAAATTAGCAAATGACAACATTAAATATTTGCATTGTTATAAGACAAAAAATTATCGTAGGTGTACATTATCAAATTTTGAATTATTTAATTGATTTTTATCAAAAAATACTACGTAATACTCACGCAAGTGTTAAAAGTATATATTTCATATACGCATATAGTATTACTAGGTATATTGTATAATGTATTATATTTTTGTTGTATTGTTTTGTTATTATAAATGTCCGCATTTTTAATTATGAAAAAATAACAAGAACATTAACTTATGTGTTAATTTAAAACAAATATCGTTATATAATATAAATATTTTATTTTAAATTATAGGAGTGCACTTTGATACCAGCAGTGATAGTTTGGTAAAAGAAATCACTACAGCCATAAGAGTATTTGCACATGGTGTAGAAGATTTTGTCAACGACCCCGTAAATATGAACGAAAGTCTTACAACACAATTGTCTTGTGAGGGTGAAGGTGAATCACGTTGGGCCACCGGTGAAAAGTTTTACAAGTTAGTATATTATTCATAAAATAATAAACAATAACTATTTCACGTGTATTTGTTTATAATAAAATTATGATAATTAAGTACATAGTAGAATTATTGAATCCAGTATGGTTTTAAATTTTATGTTTAAATATTTTTTTTATTTTAATAATTTATTATATGACCTAACGATTTAAAATTTAAAATTTGTAATTAACACTTATTATAAGGTTATAAGGTGGAACAAGTGTTTGACGACTGACCTAATCCATATTCGGATTATTCCTTCATCAGGACAATAAATTAAATCCATTTAAGACTTGTCACCATATTATGTACCAATTTTTTTTTACAATTTTCTACAGTGTATAGTTAAAATTAATGATAGCAATTCAAATTTAAATTCCTGTATACCTATTACATTAACTACCCACATAATATTTTATGGTAATAAAATTAATTTACAGCTGCTGTTTAAAGACGTAATATTCTGGTAATAAAATTCAAAATACCTATGAATTTAGCTCCGTAATTGTTATTTGGTAAACACATGCACCTTACATTCGTATACATATTATGACGACAATTTGTTATTTTAGCATGTCCACCAAAAACTGTGTTTAGAAAATAAATAAAGTACCTAACTGATTTCAAATCCTAATTTTGTTTAGATATTTAAGAAATGTTAGTGTCGAACATACAGAACCAGCCAAACCGAAAGTTGAGTTCACTGCTGATGGTGTTCTAAAATCCGCAGAATTGAAAATCATGAATTTAAGACCTGGAGTAGGAAATTCACTTGTTTGGGAAGAGGTAAATAAATACAAATGTATGCTAGTCTTAATATTAACAAGCTAAACAAATTAATGTTTTATTATTACATTATAATATCATGAACAATATTTTAGTCGATAATTAAAATAAAATGATTGTAAAATATAAACATTGAAAAACATCGATGGAAGGTATATTTGTGTTCCATGAATTATTTGTGTACCTTACTATGATACAATTTAAAAATTATTTTACTATATTCTATCATTATATTATTAGTAAGAAATCCAGTAAGTAAAAATAATACACAAATAGTGTGCTAAGCTACAGTTAATTTAAAACTATGATACAGTTTAAAAACTAATATAATAAAATAAAAGAAATATTATATAATTATCATATAAAATGTATTATAATATGAATTTTTTTATTATTATATTAACGAAATCTTAATATTATTTTTTTCAAACCATTTAAGACAGTAACCTATTTACAACTCTAAAATTGTAAACTCGGTACGGATTATGGATTTAATTCCAAAAAAAATTATTTTTAAGGAAAATAATACAAAAATGACAACTGTTTTTATTTGAAATACAATCTTTCTTTCGACTATTTATGTTTAAGAAACAAAACGTAATAACAACATAATAGGAAAATTCAAGAGTAGACCATTATAAATAAGCTCAAGTTACAAATTCAAATGTAGATAAATAATTTATATTTTAAATCGCCATCGTTTAAGTTGCTTAAAATATAATTTAATACATCCAAAAAATGGGTAATGCGTTTTTTATTGCATTTGATTACATTATAGGAGTGCATTATACTATAAATTATAAACTTATATAAAGTCATATTAAATTGCTCACTTTTTTATTTTATTGGCCAAATTTTGAGCAGGTCAGCTGTCAAGATATAAAATATGGTGATTAAGGTTTCTTTATGCAATAAATACAATGATACATTTTGTAGATTGGAGTTTGGAAATCTTGGGAACGTGAAGGCCTTTATATCAAAGATATCGTGTGGCCAGGAGATAGTCACACTCCACCTCAAGGAGTGCCAGAAAAGTTCAATTTAAGAATTACATTTTTAGAAGAAGCTCCTTACATTACACTTGCACCACCAGATCCAATAACCGGAAAATGTAGCATGAACAGGGGTGTTTTATGCCGGATCGCTCGAGGAAAAGATACGCAGGGGTATATAGTTGCAATAATTTAATACAATCATATCACATTCATGATGTGCCATGAATAAGAGTATTAAAGAAGATAGTAATATTGATATTGAATTAAAGGTTGGACGTCATTGAAGCCAAACGTAACAGTAGTTATTACCAGTGCTGTTCAGGATTTTGTATAGATTTGTTAGAAAAATTTGCCGAAGATTTGGGATTTACATACGAACTTGTTAGAGTGGAAGACGGTAAATGGGGAACACTCGAAGTAAGCACCATTTTAATTAAATAATGTTAGCATCATGTATCTTATTGTTCGGCGATATTTCAGAATGGAAAATGGAATGGTTTAATATCAGAACTGGTGAACAGAAAAACTGACATGGTCATGACTTCATTAATGATAAATTCAGATCGAGAATCAGTAGTCGACTTCAGTCTTCCGTTTATGGAGACTGGCATATCTATAGCCGTTACCAAGCGAACTGGTATCATTTCACCTACAGCATTTTTGGGTATAGTATAATTTATTGAAAACCGAAATGTTGTGAATATTTTACCTGCAAACTAAACTCATTCAATTTTAAACTAGAACCATTTGACACTGCGTCGTGGATGTTGGTAGGAGTGGTAGCAATACAAGCCGCCACATTTTCAATATTTGCTTTTGAGTGGATGAGTCCATCTGGATTTGATATGAAAGTATAGTTTTATGAATTACGTTTATTTGAATTTTTATCTCAACTTTTTTAAATTTGATTTCAGTCTGTTTCACAAGCTCCAAATCACAGATTTTCTCTATTCAGAACATACTGGCTTATATGGGCAGTTCTATTTCAAGCGGCAGTACAAGTGGATATACCAAAGGGTATAACGTCCAGGTATGACTACTAGAATATATATTATCCATTAATAAACCAAATATAAAATAACAATTATAAACTATCCCTTTAATGACATATCGTAATTGCTTATAATTAAGATTGATGATAAATATAATAATATTTATTATTTCTCCTTTAGCTAACTTAAGGCATGACAAATAAAATATATTTTATTATTTACACGTTACTTTAGGTTTATGACAAATATATGGGCTATGTTTGCTGTGGTGTTTTTGGCTATATATACTGCTAATTTAGCTGCGTTCATGATAACTCGGGAAGAATATTATGATTTTATGGGAATCGATGATTATAGGGTAAGTAATTTGGTTCATGCGTATATAACGTAAATGACGGTAACTAATTATTGGAATGTAATTACTTATTTTCAGCTCAGTAAACCACATAGCCACAAGCCTATGTTTAAATTTGGTACAGTGCCCCATTCTCATATTGATTCAACTATTCATAAATATTTTCCAGAGATGTTTAGTTACATGAAAAGTTTTAATAGAACTACAGTACAAGAAGGACTTAGCTCATTATTAACTGCGTAAGTAATTTTAACTCAATTTCAATCTTTCATAGTACCTAACAACACAAATTATTTACTATGAAACTAATGAAAAATAGGTGGAAAATAAAATTTCGATTATGAAATATTTTTTTAAATGTGAACACTTAAGATTACGAAAAAAATAAATACATTTATACATTAGAATAATTTCAAAAAAAAAAATGTATTTCAAAACCCCAGAAATGTAAAGCTTAAAAATTTTTATATTATTTTAGAGAACTTGATGCTTTTATTTATGACGGTACAGTACTTGACTATTTGGTAACACAAGATGATGATTGCCGTTTATTGACCGTTGGTTCATGGTATGCAAAAACCGGTTACGCTATAGCATTCCAAAGAAACTCAAAATATGTACAAATGTTCAACAAGCGCCTATTAGATTTCCGTGAAAATGGTAAACAAAGTCAGTAAAAATAAAGAAGTTAAAAAACATTAAAATATATGTATTTTCAGGAGATCTTGAAAGATTACAAAGATTTTGGATGACCGGTACATGTAAACCAGATGATCACGATCAAAATGCTACTAGTGACCCTCTAGCCTTAGAACAGTTCTTGTCAGCATTTTTATTGTTGATGGGTGGTACATTGTTGGCAGCTCTAATATTACTATTGGAATGTTTATATTTCAATTTCTTCAGAAAAAAGTTAGCAAAAACTGATCAAGGTGGATGTTGTGCTCTCATAAGTTTGGTAATATTGGATGTTATTAAAATATAATATACAAGCTCAGGAACCTAAAGCGGTAAATAATATTCTTATCCATTTTATTACAGAGCATGGGAAAATCGTTAACATTTCGTGGTGCTGTATTTGAAGCTCAAGACTTTTTAAAGTTCCGTCGTTGCAAGGATGCTGTTTGTGACTCACAATACCAGTTGCTCAGAAATCAGCTGATGAGCACTTATTCTAAAATGAAACAGTTGGAAAAGGAGCTAGAGTTGAGGAAACTCAAGTCTGAAAAAAGGTAAAAATAATATTTTTAGTGTCATCAGGACATTTTGAAAAAAATTAAACTTGTGTCGTCAGGAGGAAGAAAGCGATGTCACCTTCCGCTAGGCTATTTCAGTGTATCGCTGAAAACCACGATAAATACCCGGATAAAAAACAGTAAGAGATAAAAAAACAAAAAAAAAAAATATAGGATAGGTAGACGATCATCGAAATCGCTTTGCAGCGCTAAATTTTAGTATAGGCGATGGGGTAAGATAATTATTGAAACCGAAGCTTTTAATCGAAGCTTATAGATTTCTAGAACCGGGTAGTTAGGTGGCCCAATACATCAAAAAAGAAATATATGTTTTAATGAGCCTAGTTGATAACACTATAATATTATACTGCTTGACGCGCTAAATAGATAAATAATAATATTATTTAAATGTAAATAGTTAGAAGCATGTGCGTTAATTATGTAAAGACAAATCTAACATTAAACAATTAGTTACCACTACGTATGTGTATTTTTCACCATTCAATGTTACCTATAATCACATTTTTTTTTGTTTTAAAGATATCAATTTGCACCAGCATCGCCACTAAGACAACGTGACCTAGTGAGACCCAGTATTATTTCAACAGAATACACAAATAGATATGATCATGAACCAGTCAGGTAAAATATTTTATATGTGCCTACGTAATAAATCATACCATAACAACGGTTAGTCGGTACCTTATACTTGTTGTTTGTACACTAATTAATCAAAATCAATTGGACATTGTAATAGTTGTAACTCAACTTATACGTAATTTTTCTTTAAAGAAAAATAATAACTTATAGTTAATAAAATCAAGACATTTTAACGTGGAACTTAATTGAAAAAATATAATTTTCATTTTTATCATTCATAAATCATAAATAAGAATTCAATTAACTGATTATTACCTATGTACAATTTATTATTTTTATCACTTATAATCAATAGTTTACATTACTAATACAAACATAATAGGTTATTATAGGTAGAGGTACACGTGTTACTATTATTATAAACATAATTTTTTTTTTAAATTTTTTTTATCAAACAATGACAGATAATTGCTTAGAGAGTTGGAAAAAGTCTCTTTAGATTGTTAATTACTAGACGCTCTATAAAATAATGTTTAACTTAAAATAGGTCAGCAACAAACTTTTTTTTTACTATATTATTATTACTACCTATTCTAATTATTAGTATAATTATTTTTCTATTTGTGGTAGGTACAATAACCGTGGCTATAACCAATAGCATGTATATTTAAGATTTTAATAAAATTAATTATTCTATTTTTATATTTATATATACAGTGAAACCTCTCAATACCGGACACTTACAATCGAAGAAATGTTGTCCACTATTCAGGTGTGTCCGCTATTCAGATGGTTTAATTTATAGAAAGTTTGTAGATTATTCCCTAAACAATTTAAGATATTCTAGGTGTCCGTTAAAGGAGGTTTCACTGTATATATATATATATATATATATATATGTATATAAGTGTAGTAGATAGAGTTGTATTAGTTAATTTAATTTGATTACAATTCTTATTTCACTTTTACTGTCAACTGTAAACCATATTTTCAGGACAGAAATCGCCGAAATGGAGACAGTTCTGTGATTTTGTTCGACGTGTAATTTCATCCACAAAATATCTGATTTCATTAATAGATTTAGAATCAATATTGTGAAATAAAAATAAGTTATATTTAAGTATACAATGTAAGTATTAATAATATTATTATTATTTTGCGTCGCTGTGAAAAGCGTACGGAGAGAAATAGATACTGAAACTTTACATGGAAAAAAAGCTCAATATCAAAGAAAATAAATAGAAATAATAATATTTTTTAACCGTTTTTAAAAGACAATAATATAATACAATATAATGTAATAGTCATTCAACTTGTAATGTTATCTCACCATTCAATTGACATTCATTCCTGCTCTTATGTTTATTTATTGATCTTAAAAATTCATCTTTTACGTGTATTAGAAACTATACCCTTTTCACATAACACACATACATTTAATAAGTTAAGTACCTATACTTCATTATAATTCAACCGCAAACTCATCACAATAATATATTGGATCGCTCAACATCATTTATATAATATTATTTATTGTTTACCTATAATGAAATCGTGTAATATTGTATATTGCTTTAAACTTATTGTTCTATTTCTCTATTGAATACTGTGTAAATATAACTAACATAATACACATTAAACCTACTATTATCTGTACGAGTTTGAAATATCATCTTCCAAACTAGTTATTTTATTAGATAAATACAACAACACGAGAAAAGTTAGCTGTTTATAATAATAAATTACTATTATAAAAATACATACCAATGTATAATTATTTATTTTATACTACCTAAGCTATAAACATGTTTTATAATTAGATGAAAATTAAAAACAATTAATACATGGATAATATATTGTATTAAGTAGGTATCCGACAATTAGCATCTTCAATGAATGAAAAACAAGTACCTACCCACATGGGTACTATTAATAAATATATATATTTAATTAAATGCCTACTTAAGGTAGTAGATTTGTTGTTTTTAATGCTTTCAAACTAAAAAGAAGTCGTTGTTTGTCGTGTGTTCAAAACGTTTAACGTATTAAAATATATAATATATTATATTCCAATAAAAATAATTATATCAATAAAGTTTTCAATAAACATTAAAGCTCCGTTTTATTAAAATTGAGATAAATATATTTGATAATATATCATAATTATAATAATAGTTTTTAATCTTGTAGATGTCAAAATGTTAATTTAATTAATACCTATAAGATTATAAATGTATAAATGTTAAGTACAAGTTATTAATAAATAAAATATTACAATTTATAAAAATATCAAAAAAAAAAATCATTGCAAAAAAAAAATGATAATATTGTTAAGTTGATAACATTTGTTTATGATACAAATTGATATGATCTAGTATAAATTGTATTGAATACACCTTTTTGAAACATTATACTAAATAATATAATAACCAATACCTAGCTAAATTCGTGTTGATAAAAGTAAACGTCCATTTTTTTTTCATTTTCAACTTAGTCACTTAGCATAAGGCCAATTTCAGTTTATTATTTATAAACAAATATTGCTATCTGCTGGTGCTTTTAAATAATACCAATTTTTATACGAGTATATAATAATACTGCAATAGTATAGCAATATTGTGTTTTTTTTTTTACACTAAAAATAATTAATAAAAAAAACCCAATTATACATTTGCATACCTAATATTATATTATAATATGCATATACAATTTACATAATATGTAGTAAAATTGTTAATTATAATGTGCAACTTGGAAATATATAGATAGTTCTACGCAAAAATGTCTTTATTGTTATACGAGTATAATATATTAGGTATGAAATAAAATATCATTACTGTTTTATTGTTAAGTACATGTTGTATTTCGATTAAGTTTACAATATTAGTAATATTTTAAAATTTAAATATTTATAATAATTGTTCAGTTTAAATTATTTATAGGTGTATACCTAAAAATAGCATTAGGCTATTAAGAACGTGATTATTTGTATAAATATGCTAATTTGTTGTGTTATTGTTTTGTTGTTTTATATTAAATGTATAATCTATAAATATATTCACTGTAATTTATACGGTGCACAAAAAAAGTTATTAGAGATAAATTATTCATTAAGCCTACAGATTGTTACAAAGCATATTAATTTCAACGAATTCATTTATTTATTTTAAAGGAAATTGATCAATAAAATAAAATATATTTCTTAATTAATTAAATGCCAACCATAAGGACAATTTGATTACTTATTGTTATGTAATGTAATACAATTATAGAAAAATAATAAAATATAAATTATCGACGTTACCACAATAAATATCAAGTTTTTTCGTTATAATTGTTTTTCTTATTTGATGTTAACATTGTAGAAAAGTTACTTAAAACCTGGGTTGAAAATTGAAATTCACTTATGACTAATTGATATTATATATACCATGAGACCTGATTATGATATCTATTTATAAATAAAACTGTTCTCTTTCAGTTCGTGTCCCGCTATCGTACAATCAATAACAGGTGTATTTCCGTTTATCTCAGGGGCTAAAAAATACTGTGTCCCTTGAAAATCAAAGTGTGTCCCCTGAATGACAAATGTGTACGAATATTAATGTGTAAGGTAAGTGGGATATAAAAGAGGGGGGATTTCGGGTGTTAGAATCCCATAGGGGGTTTTTTTTGCTTTAGAAATCTGGCAGAGCCCAAAGGTAACAGTTACATGAATAAGTGTGTAGCCTGAAATCAGATGTATTTTAAGCGCTGTTCTATCCGCTATCGTATTTTATAGCTACCAATAAAAAGTATCTAACAACAAGGCATCGCACAGCACAGGTAATATGGTTACAGGTCACATCCTCGTAATACATTTCCCCGTTACCGTTT
>WHPZ01561277.1:0-11301 GCA_016617965.1 Macrosiphum rosae
AAAAAAAAAATGAAAAATAAGTCTCCTTGTTATTATATTTTAATTTATCATATTTTCTCAAGAATTAACGAAAGACGCCAAAAATAATTTTTTTATTTTTGAATATGATATTCAGAAAATAAATTAAATTAGTTGTCATCAGTCAATCATTTGCCAAATAGTAAAATATATTTTCTTCTTACATTTTTTAAATTTCAACATTAAAAATCATGCAATTACCGTTGCATATTGTATGCACAATACAATAAATATTTTATTTAATTAATAATTTAATGCTGATGTGTTATTGACTTTTGAAAACAAAAATATTGATTTGAACCGTCTTGAATGTTGTTTCGCGTGTAAGGGTGATGGGGAGAACGGGTAATGTGAAACATATTAAAAAAAAAAATACGATTGTAATTGATTAGACGTGCAATATATAAAGTTAGAGTATCGAACTATTTGTGTTGGATATTTTTATTAGAACAAATATGTTTTTTAGTGAATATACTGAACTGTCACTTGTACGTAACAAACATTTCTTTGTAATACGAAAAATGAGTTGAAATTATCATCGTCACAATCAGTATTTTGTATGAAAATCATTTCTAGTCAACGTAGAGTAACAACTAGCACGGTAGTAGGTACCTACCTATACATTAATTTGAGGAATATCTCGTCCCATCATAGGTACGTACTATATTATTAAACAAAAAAAAACTGTTTTACAGGTAGCGGCTTTTGGTTCGTAGCAGCGCGAACCACTCGTCGAACGAAATTCAGTGAAATTTGAGTAAAAATAAAATAAACGACCCACCACTTTTGATGATAATAATAATAATAATCATATAGTGCAGAGGATTATTATTTCACGAGGCGGCTTCCGTTTCAAGGAGGCTCACCGATAAAACAATAACACGCACCCAACTCGTCATCGCAGTAAAATATACACCCATGCCACCCACCCACCCACACACATATATATTTATGTGTGTGTGTACTTAATCACAGTGCGCTTTCGCGCAATTCGACGATTTCCTATTGTTATTATTAGCCTTGCGACTGCGATGTGTATTTATCAGACACTTGACGTGCATCGCGGCCACACCGAGGGTATATAAATATCTTGATCCGTGTCGAATCCTGTGGCGGCGGCGGCACTAGTGAGAGCTTCGAGGGCAGAAATCCTTTTCAATTAGGAACCCGAATATACATACACATACTATATGCCGTTTGTTATAAACATACACCAGCTGTGCTTTACGCTCGTCGTATATAATATATACAATACATGTATATTATACATGCATGTGTATTTATTTATTGTACACTGTGAGAGGCGCACTAATGCATTCGATTAGTTTTTGTGAAACTAATTTTTTTTTTTTTTTAAACCCTACCCCATGCTGTTCTATATTATATTTATTCAAACAAATACTAGTTTAGTTCCACTAGGTATTAAAAAAAAAATATATATATATATATACTTATATAAACATATCGATTAACATTTTATGAATCTACTCCAGAGGCTATACAGCCGGTATTGAATTGATTCAAATGTCAATTTGACAGTCAAGTACAAGTTGATTGTTTGTAAGTATTCATATTAAGTAGGTAGGTAATTACAAGTTGAGTACAGTAGCTATATGGATATAGTAGCTTTAGTACCTATCCGAATGATTTAGGAAAAATAATTATTTCCAGCTTATGATCGAATGGTTGAAAATAAAACATCTTGTAATAATGTTGGATTTATCGAATTTGACCAATAATACGTGGTTAATTTTTAAAATTAATTAAGTCTGTGCAAAATTGTCTGGTCATACCTTGTAGAACGAAATACGATTAAATTATTTTCAAAATTCATTGTTGTGATTTTCAAGTGCCAGGAATGAGTTAAGATTAGCAAAAGTCTGTAAGTGTATCGCAGTAATATATATCTACCTATATACCTATTATATAACAATATATTATAAACAATGATATTTTTTTTAAATAAGTTACTTTCTCTAAAATGCACATAAATCATTTGTCCTTAAATGCTGAAATAATTCATTTTTATGTAGGAAACCCATTTCGTAAAACAAGGGAAGCATCAAATTACAAGTGTTCCATGGAAAAAAAAGAGATTTTTAAGGAAGTGGTTTTGGACGTTATTATAATAATGAAATGTTACGGTGAATAATGTTATTTATTAGAATACATTTAGTATCAGTAGTGGATACATACGAAAATCAATTAAACTAGGGCTCATGAAATTAAAAGAAAAAAAAAGTGTACCGAGCAAAATTGATGTCTAATTCTAAATCACCCCGAAGCAGCTGGAATAAAAATTTATTGCCCTATGGTAATATAACGAGGAAGCATTCCATTTCCGTCACGGTTCGAGGATATATACAGCGCGGCGGTAAAAGGCTCCTCCAAGGGAAAGGTCGAAGTGACTCTTTTTGTATAATAAACTTTTAAACATAATATATTATATCTCGAAAACTATTACTTGGCTTAACGCTAGCACTCTGAGGACTGTTTCTTGCGGAGTTTATGTCATGTATACCACCACGGCGACCACAGTATAATATGTATATAGCGCATTCCCACGAGAGTTGTTCGCTAATTTAAAGTGGTATTTGGTTGGACAATAAAAGTCCATTACTTCATTATTTCAGACAAGCGCGAACCTTTGTGAGTTGTCTCTGCTCATTGTAGTCTTGTCTCTTGAGTGTACTCATTTGAGTGGACCACGTCGATTGCGTGAAGTGCGTAGATGTGCATGTGAGATGCACCGTGTCCAGTTGACGGAATAACATGGTTCATCTTGTAATCCATTTCATAAACTCAAAAGATGATAACTATTATTTTATTTCACTATATAACATCATGCCGATAGTAATATTTCCATGTCGATGTTTTACACCGCGTGCAGCACGGCTGTAAATGAAACGATTGTAAAAAAATACGAATAAAATACGTCTACTGCTGGTGCAAATGATGAATATAATAAAGTTAAAAATAAAAAATAATTCTCAACGAATGGACTATTCAACTTCATTCAAGTGTTATGGAGACGCTTGTAAAAATGTTTGAATAGTAATAAAAAATTTTACGTAGTACACTATTTATTGATTGGCAAAGTTAAGTGGTGCGTTGAAATACGTTAAAGGTTTTTATTATTATTATTTTTTTTTTTTTTGAACGTGTTGGATTTTATTTATTTAGTTTTTTGTATCTACAATCAAGTGCTTCAAATCGTTATAGTCTGACGTTTAACGAGTTATGAGAGGAGAGGACAACTTTGAATACATGAGTTATTTTATTATAATTTTATGAACCGACTTCTCTAATGCAGTGTAGTATCTACAACAGACTTTCGAAAATAGAGAGCACTTGCCACTTATTTAAAGAAATCATTTAGATAAAATGTATAGTTTATTTATAAAAAAACAAATATAGGTAGAATGTGAATCTACTGGCCACTAGCTGTTACTGAGGGTCTTGTTAAATTAAAAAAAAATGTATATGTATACTATAATGTATATATACTATAGCGTATATCACTATAAAAAGTAGTTACCTAGTTAAAATTGGTAATAATAACTGAATCGTTTTAAAGGGTCTAAATAACATAATTGGTAAAATAATAGCATAAAACGAATAATATACATTAAATTAATATCTATAAAATATATACTGATGTAATACAGTCAATTATTATATTTAATGAAAATTTTTATTCATAATATACTTATTGACATCGTATAATAAAATTATTGAGTACCTAATTGATTTAGTTCTAAAATCAGAAATATGTATTTAAAATTGAATATTTTCTTCAGTAGTTTAGTTGAAAATGACAGTAGCGAATATTATCAAGCTTTTAACTAAGTAAAAAATGTAATTATATTTATTGTTCAAGTGTATTATTTCTATAGAAAAAATATGATTCTTTTTTCAAACGAAATAGTATGGTTAAACAGAACTCTTTTAATAATCTAATATTAAAAATTAACTCTCTCAACTTTTTTCCGATCTATATAATTTTATAATCATATTTAACATTTCAAAAACATCTATATATAGTACAAATTCAGAAAGGTAAAAAATTAAAAATAGAGAGTGAGGACACTATTATTTCCCTTTATATTCAAATTGCTAAACTAATAAAAAAAGTTGTTATAATAGAAGCGAAATTCAATGGTATTCACATTGTCGAATAAACCATGTTTTTTTAATTATTGAGTTTAATCACTAATTATCCTGTATAGATATCATACGTTTAGTGGAACTTTTAGGTTTATGAACTCAAATTTTGGTAGATATCTCAGCTGCCATAAATTAAAAATTATGTTGTCATTAACTAATTTTGTGTGTATATAACTGTAATGGATTCCAAATCGTTCAAATTAAAATAACATTTAATTTTAATCGTTTTATCATTTTTATTGAATACCGATACCGAAACAAATACAAAAATACTATTAAGACTTTGGAAGTACATTTTAATATAATATACATTCGTGTTTGAAATTTTAACAGCTAAATCTCATTTATTATTTTTTTCATGATCAATTTTAGATTATGAGTAGGTGTGAAGATGCATTGAGCATTTATTTTTCAGTCTACTGCTAGAGAGGTATTCTTTGTGGTATCATTACATATAAAAATTTTGCAAATAATTGGTAGAAAATATTAATAAGACATACCAAATTTTAATAGAATCTTGATCAATTTTATGTAAAAGTAGATTATGTTATGTATTTTAAGTGTACCTACATAAATACTAATAATAATTTCTACTCTCATATTGGCTCTTACCGAAACACTTGGACTACAGCTTACCAAGGTATGAAATTCCTGGTAACACTAACACATCTAAAGCGCAAATTGTATTGACTATAAAAAGAAAATATAAGCCGCATAGTGTCAATGGATGGCTTTTCCCGTCAAGGTATAAGCCATGTAGAATGATTTCACTTAATGCATACTTCATTATAAATACTATATGGGTATAGATATTGTTTGTAAATTAAAGAAGAAAAAATCACTTATGTCTAATTTATCATCGATTCAAGATTCGAAGATAATAGCTGTAGAGTCCCACTCAACTCCTACAACACCATTTTTTTAATTAACAATCTTACATTTATACACGTATAACTTGTTGAAATTACACAAGATAACTAAGATTTGTAAATTGTTACTGTGTAATACATTGAACACCTAGGTAATAAATAGTTATAACAGTTCTCAGTGACACGTACATAAATGATTTGAAAATTATCAATTTACATAATACTACACTCAGACATTAGGTTGAATAAGTGTTTATTTATGTTCATGTTTATTTTTGTTAATTATTTTATGAAAACAAAAATAGGTTAATAGTTTACTAGTGACTATAATACAATATTACAGTTATTACCTACCTAACAGTTTATGAGTTATTTAATTAAAGGTGCTATAACCATAGTCAAAAAAATATGTATGAATATTAAGTCTGCAATAAAAAGTGCCTCGTGTTCGCGTATTGAACTGTTAGGGGGGGGATAGTTAAAAAAAATAAAAAAAAAATGAAAAAGTATGTTTGTATTCCAACAGTTCATGTCGTATTTTTTATTACCATTGGGGGCGTCTTTTTCGTATATGTTTTTATTCTCGAACCTAAATAAAGCTTCCATGATTCACACACATACGCAAACTCACACATATATATTTTTATATATACGCATGGGTGTTTAGAAGTCGCCCTTCCAAACGCACGCGGAAGTAGAAAGAAAGAGAGAGTGAATAGGAGTGAGAGAATGTGTTTACGGGGTAGAGGAAAATACGAGAGAGTGTATAATATATATCAACAGCAAGGGGAGAAAATAGTTACTGCTATATCGACAGACCCTATGGTCTATAGACTTATAGCCAATACTTCGATATTAGCTTTTATCCGGGTGGTTGGTCTCGGGACGTTCAAAATTTGTTATTTTTGGATTCGCCTATCGTGACTCGGAACCGGATGCAACGAAGGCAGAAAACTGTGACAATGGATATGCAAAAACAAAACTTTTGGGAAAATCGCTAATCCTGTTTTGAAGTTCTTCTGAGACAAAAAAAAAAAGAGGACGGCAAAGAATCAACACAGCATTACTGTTTCGTTGCATTTCAAATGCAAAAACTTAACGAATCGTAACAATCCGTGTAAATGGGCCCGACGATGACTGTATCCAACCCCGAGGGTGCACAGGACGCGTCTTACATAAATTACAAAATAGTACCACTGGTTTCAGAGTAAATAAACAAAGCTGATTATCAAAATAATTAACGCTTGAAAATATTTAGAAACATTATTTTATTGAGTAGTGGCAGACGGAGTTAGTAGCACCGACGCGCTCAAATTTCCATCGACCATAAGTATTTTTACTAACCACGGACTCTCGGCGAATTTATTATTTGAATATGAACAATATTTGAATTTGGTAATTCAAATCTTCAATAAATGCAATCCATACATTAATATGCCATTATATATGTAGGTGGTTAAATCAAATATTTATGCAATCCGTGATTTTATATTTAAGTTAAATGTATTTATTCGATGGAAAAAAATTCGTAAACAAAAGAAATCAACCAGTCAAATAGAGGTAACTATACTTGGGTAGTATACTAAAATACATAAAACCCCTCCTTTCAAAATATTTGAATACACTTCATACAATAAATAGCAACCATATTTAATAATGTTTTATATATTTAATTTTTAAATTTATTTCAGAAAGGAGTAGTGAATATCTGATTAGTAAAGTAGTAGTAATAACAAACTAATAAATATAATATTTTTCACAGAATTTAGAATTATGAACCATAACCTGAAAAAAAAATTCAAATAATTTTTGGAAATAAGAAAAAAATTATGCTTAATACATTTAAATTGAAGACGTTTGGTAGAAATGAACATATTTTTATTCATCGAACCTTAGTAATTATATTTCTCTTAAAAAGACATTATGTTTCAATGGAATTTTAGTCATGAAAAAACTTTTGAATTTATTTTTCATACTTATTCTATTTCTATTCCAAACTATAACTTGAGGATTTTATTTAAAATATTACTGAACGTGTTATACAAATAATGTTTCTTTGGAAATATTCCATATATGCTTTGACAAACAAATAAAGTATGAGGTTTATAAAAATTCAACTACAGGAGAGAAGCAACTTTTATATCATAAAGAATCAGGACAAGGACTGAAACTGGACAGTATCCAGTTCGTCAGTCAACTAAATATAATTTACAAAGCCAATGTAAAAAGTTTTCAAATATTTTAGCCAATAAACTCACCACAACTTGTTCTCACTGCCAAGAAGTATCATGACTTTCTTTAAATGTACAAACAGTGATTTTTAACATAAAGTAAAATGGTTATGTTCGAGAAAAAAAAATAAGTAATACAACTACTATAAAAAAATTTTAAATTTTAAATAATAATTAATTTGTTATTTTTTTTTATCAGAACATAACCATTCATAAAATATTTACATATTATTTTGCATATATAATTTAGAAAAATGTATATCGTGTACTTGTTTTCTATTTTATGTTTATCTATATTTTTAAGGAGTGAGCGGTAATAATAAATATTAAATTAATTGTTAAATGTAATAAAGTAGGATTAAGTATAATGCGTATACACTACAAAGTTATATGATGTTACGAATTTATGCCCAAATTATTATGCATTGAACATTTTTTTTAAACTTACCTACATATAATTAATATTGCGTTTTATTTAGCGAAATTTGTATTTAGTAACGTAAATGGATGATAAGTGATAACCATCGTTTTCAACAATGACATTATAATAAATTAGGTACTGAAATTGAGTGGCAATCCACATTTTATGATACCAAAAATACAACTACAATGCTTACCTCGTTATTAAAACATGTGAATGATCAACATGGTTTCTATAATTAATTTGAAATTCTAAACTTCTTTAATTACATTTTTTATAGCTTTTCTTTTTTTAATGAATTATTTAATTTTTAATGTAACTGAAAGTTGAAGTATTTAAAATAATTATTTTATGACATAATAGTCATAAAAGGATGTTACATACACATGAGCTGTCACTTGCCTCTGTCTTACATACATATACAACATAGGAGCAAATATATATTCAGCAGAATTGATGTTGTGTAGTTAATTTTAATCTAATTATGAATTTACTTATTATAAAATTTAAAATAAGAATATTATATACGGAATTGTATATTTATTGATATTTAAATTTCAAAGCGATTTATGAGCTTTTTAAGATTCCAATATTTCACAAAGTTATTTATTTATTTTATTTTGACATATTAACGCCTGACGGCAATTACAAGGTGTGTATATAGTAGTAATAGTGTTGTTAACTCACTTTAAATTTAAAATATCAACAAAGTCGTACAAGATGCCCAAGGTGAAATGTTTTTCCTTTAAATTTTATAATGGCCAAATTCATAATAATATTGAAACTAATAACACAATATTCATTCTTCTGGAAATGTTCTTTGTTGTACGGAACTACGACGGAGTCAACACACGTGGGTTCGCAACGTCCTCTGAAGATATAATAAAACATATTGTGCATTATAACAAACCTACCTATATAAAATGAAGGCAATTATGTTAATAATATTATTATGTATACTATTATAGGTACATAATAATTATAACTCATGCGATAAAATAAATCTTAAATATACTTAACAAAAACTTTAATGCTTAAACGCTAGATAAATATACTGTAACTCTATCAATAGGAACTGGCTGCAGTGTCAACAACAATATCTACTGAAATTTAACTATCAAAGCATAACTTATAACATCTATGTTTTGATCTATAAAATATTGTTTGATAAACCCTGTAGAAAAGAAAACACTTAAGCCATAATGCAATAGATTTTATAATTTGTATAGGTTACAAACAAATTACTCAATGAACATTTCGAGAATCATAAAAAATGTTGATAGTATATTTTTAATTCTAAGGTTATAAATGTAATATCTATTAGCTGCTATAGAAAAGAAAATACTTTAGTTCAACAAAGCTTGGAATCACGATGTATTAGCATACGCTTAATAATAAAGTTAACTCTCAAAGAACGTCTTAATGAAGTGCAGCGCCTTTATACTCCGATTTAAGTTTAAAATATATGCGTTTGCATATGTCAACTTATACAACTTTAGGAAGAATCAGTCACATAATAAAAGTTTTATTTTTTTCTTATTGAATACCTAGCTTTAACAACACTTTTTGGTTTGCAAAATGTTTAACAACGTTTTTGGTTTAATGATTTAAAATATTTTACAATTTGATGTCTAATATCAATATTGTCTTTCAATTTATATATTATATATATTATAAAGTTCGAATAGCCTGGAGGCCCAAAAAGTAATGAGGCAATGTAAGTTTACGAGAAGAATAAATGAAAAATGTATTACAAGAAACGAAACCAAAAGAAAATCTCGATACAAAGAGATGAACTTCGAAGCCTTTTGAGTTTTGACGCTTGTATGGTGTTAGTGCATACAAGTATGTTCGGTCGACATACAATATTGTTATACCACTTATACGTGTGTATATGCTCTTAACGTCCACCCGTTTAATAAACATCACGAAACTGGCATTAGATAATAATATAATATATGATTTATTGGATGAAATCAGTGGCGACGGCGGACTAGTATGTAAGAAGGGCAAAGGAACGCATTCGACGGAAAGTGGAAAGTAGACGGACGGGAGATGATGAGAAAAAAACCTCCTCCATTAGATGTATCTGCGTTGTTATTGGTTTATAATTCATGGTACACGAGGAGCACTTACGTGGGCCCACGGCTTCCAATAAATGAATATAAATCACGGTTAAGTGTGGCCCGGGAAAGAGGCTCTTTAATCCGACGGTTTTACGATGGCGTCGGTACCGTACTGTATTATATAACCTAGGAAATATGCCCCCATTCAACCCCCACCCCCTCAATGCCCACATACACCACTGTACCCCTTTTTCAATAGGGCTCAATGCTTGTGTATGCGAGAGTGTTTGTGTAAATAGGGTTTTCAACCGTGTCGTGATGTAAGGTGCAAATTCCACTAGGTTATACCTATACGATACGAAAAACGACCCTCTCCTAACTATAATAAGTGTATACGCGTACACCAGAAATTCTAATATACGAGTAGATACTTCATACGTACATAGTCTGGCACGCGGTGTTAGGTAAAAGGGTTGCTGAACCCAGCGGATACAGCTACGATGATCAGGTTTTGTTTTTGCCGTATTATTGCTTTAAAATGGGTTTAATGAGTACAATCCAGTGCAAAAACTGCTTAAGTACTAGAATTATTATTTTTATAATGATAAAATTAAAGTTTCAATTTTAACAAACTAAATTTATTTTCTGATTCCACATTTTTAGATTTTGAGCTGAGCGATTAGTGTCGTGGTTTAACAGTGATTTGTGTTTTTTCATGTCTGTTTAGTAGTTACACGTTTAATAGTAGAACAATTTTTCGGATCTTAAATTTTGAGCTTTGTTTCTCGTAGAGATTTGGATGTTGTTGGTACTTTTGGGAGGTTAAAATATAAAATTCCCAGTAATTTTCAAAATAAATTCAGTAAAAAAAGAAAACAAAAATAAGGAATTTTTACCCTTAACATTTTTTTAACAAAACTGAAATCGTTAATTTGTTGGGATTCAAAAACAAATAACTGTAGACACTGATCAATTAGTTATAAATATTTTAAAATCGAATAAAATATTTTTGTATTCAATGATTTAAGATTTTACACTAATTAAAATGTAAAACATCCATTAGTGACCATTACAGTGACCTATTGAATACTTGACACCTATACAACGGAGAGTGAAATCCCTAGTTTTAGATTCTGAGTGGAACGATGATTGAATTGATTTTACAATGATGTGTTTTTTTTTTAAATTTTTTTTTGTGTGTGTCTGTGTAGGTACACTATAAGTAGTTGAAATACTGCTTCGATTTTCAACTTCAGTATCTTGTTCGATGGGAAAGTGAATATTGTTGGTGCATTGGGGAGGTCAAAATTTAAAATTTCTACTTATTTTCAAAAGCACCGTGAAAAGCAAAAGAAAAAAGGTGTTCTGCTTAACAGTAGGTTACAAGTGGGTCACTGTTTAATGGATAGTATTAAATTTTAATTCAATAATATAATATCATTGTATAAGAAAAACGATTCTGAGCGAAGACGGTATGTCAGTCTAGGTTTAAGACATATTATATACATATCTATGGTATTAAAAAAAAA
>WHPZ01561282.1:0-18292 GCA_016617965.1 Macrosiphum rosae
TACAGATACATCGGTACATGTATATGTCTTGTTTCTACTGAATATAGTTGACATAAGAATGTCGATGTCAATTTGGTATTAGATACGAGGAGACGAGGATTAAACTTTAGGTAACTTTTTTAACACGTGTAAAAAATAAACAAGTTTCAAAGACAGCAATTATTTATTGAGTATACATTTTTCTAAATTTTTATTCAAATTTTTAATTTAAACTACAGAATCGTCATTAACAATACTTTTAGTGATGGATAATAAAGGACGGTGTGTACTGAAATATGAAACGTACTCACGAGTTTCAAGCTTCTCGATGTGTCGATAAAAAAAAAAAATAATAATAATAATAATAATAATAATAATAATCGCATCAATGACGTCATGGTAACATTCTCGGTGTCGGACAAATTAACAGAATGACCCCCAGCCATAAGACATATACATGTCAATAGTATAGATTAACAATTTAACTTAAAAGAAGAAATTAAACTTTGAAAAATGTGTTTTGATAACACTTAGTATGATAAGCAATAAATTATTTATTAATATTGTTTTTGTATTCCGAATACTTTTTAATTACTTTTTTTTGAAAGTATTCAATTTTTTTTTTCAAGTATTCTGAGTACCTACAGTATTCGGAATACTTTTTTTCTTATAAAGGTATATACTCTTATATATTACTAATTATTACCTATTAATTATATTAATTTGAATATAATTTATAACTAATAGATAGCCATATATATACCTAACCTAAAGGTGTGTATTATCGAGATTATAATAATGTTCATTAATAAACACAGAATAGAAAAAATATATTTTTGATATAGAAAAGTATTCGAAAAATATTTGGAATACTTTTTGTGAAGTTTTCAAAATCAGTGGCGTCCGCTGNGGGGGGGGGGGGGGCTAACGGGCTGAAGCTCCCCCCCATTTCCCGTATTATTATTACTTTTTCAAAAAATATTTATCAAGTTTCAACTGTAAGCAAGACGTACATTTCATACATGTTTTACCAGAATGAATTCATTTTTGAAAAAATATTGTATTTGCATACCAATTTTCCTAAAATGATCTGTAATTTTTCGGTAAAAGTATGAACAACTTGTATGAAAGACCTTGTATTAAATTGTCTAGCCTGACCATTTAATATTTTATAAGTTTTGTACAAACTAACTGTGGTTTTGACGAAATTTGAACTTTAAATGCTAATAACAAATAACCATGATGCCTATAATGTATCGTTAATAATTTAGCTATAATAAAAACTTACGTATTACATTTTTAAGTATTTTGACTGGATAAATAATTTTTTATTGACGTTTATAGAAAAAAAATTTTAATTAACCAAATACAATCCAAGTAAGGACGGTATAACCAAGGTGGTTACTTAACAATTTTAATAAATTTTCATTTTTTTTCCAATTATTTTAAAAAACACTGAGCATTTTAAATTTCAACCTCCTAAAAGTACCAACTAGATATAATTTGCTTCCAAAAACATACATTGGGCTTCGTAGTTTATGATCAGAGCATTTTTTCTACCAGAAAAGTTGAGAAGTTACAAACATTTTAAAAGACCTCAAATAAACGTCTGAAATTATAAATAAAAATAAAGTTGTTACAAATTTTCAAAGCCCCCCCCACTGAAAAATCCTGCGTACGTCAATGTTCCAAATACTTAGGAATATTATTATCATAAAGTATTCGAATACATAATATCCTGAATACTATTTATTTATAAGTATCGTACGATATTATGCGGCGGTTTTGGTGGTGAGACAAGTGTGGCACGTCTTTGTGCCTCACTTGTAATTTTCTCAAGTTAAAAATATTAGTTTAATACAGATATTATATTGGTACTGTTTTTAATTTTATTATTTTTATTCATATAGTTTAATTTAAAATATTTAATATATATATTAGACATCAGATGCTTTAGAGTTTATACAAACAAAAATTTAGTATACCTAGGTATTTATTATTCTTTTTTTACAGAACTTCCACGAAACGCTGTAAGATATTAGAGGATCTTATAATGTTTAATGTAAAATGTTCTGATGTTAATTGTTATAACTAAATGCTATAGTTTATTAAACTATTATAAGCTATTATAGCCGTTGCCGTTTAAAATTTAAATGTTTAATACTGCGCGCTGACACGTCCGGTAGAGTCCGTGCCACTGGTGCCACCATAGGACTTTGGAAAATACAATATCACATCTTTGATTTATTCTTATCTGTTATCATATTTACCGAAAACCAAAATCCTGGTGGCTATGGTTTTAGGTGGTTTTAGGTATCTAACTTTTAAACACAAACATTGGATTTATTCATCTTACATTCTCGTTCGTTTAATGTCATTAATATTGCTATTCGCTATTCGGCAATCGGCAGTATTTGTCAAATAAACTTTGCTGAATTTTGGCATTTCAGATGATGAATAATGGAAATTACATAGCTAATCCTCTATTACATTTACAAACATCAAACATTATGACGTATATTTAGAATGTTGAATTTGTACATACCAAATACCTATCAATCTAAAATTCTATAATATTTAAGTTACAGACCGTCAGACTACAAAATAATAATACACAATAATAATTGTAAGTATCTACCAACAGTAATTATATTAATAATTATTATATTAGTATCTTAAATGCATTTTAAGTAAAACAAAATGTATCCATCTCCGTGGACTACTTCGGTCCCACCGCCTGCAGCTACCAAGCCTATAGTTAACAGTTATGAAAACAATATGCAGTCATATCCATTTTATGGGGCAAACACTATGCAAAATATTCCTGTAAGTAATAGTTATTTTAGTTATACCTATTATAATTAATATTTATTATATTACCTACATTTCATTTGATAAAATAAAATATCAACAAAGATAGAATATGGTTTATTTTATTTCTTATAAAATGTATATTTTTATAAATATAATATATTATATATACTAGTTTACTAGTACAGTGTCATATCCAGGAATTTGTTAAATGGATGGAGGAGGTCCATTACTTAATAATTACTATAATAGTTTACACTTGACTTTAAGACTAACAGATAATTTATAAACATGTTTTATGTAGTTAAAAATATATTATGTAATAAATATCAACTTATTTATTAGGTAATAGTTTAATATTTGACTAGCTCTTATTATATATTATAATAGTGTCTTGTTGAATTATTAATTACTTACTTACTCAAATAATAATTATTAAAAGTATCCATGTACAACAAGGATAATATATTATACATGCCAATACTGGGATAGGTATCACAATTTTAGTTGTATTAATTTGTTATACCCGCTTGTGTTGTCTCCAACTTATCAACACACAACATAGCAGTTTTACGTTCAGAATAATCCATTTTAGGATGAATATCTGAGTCCCCATGTTCGATCGCCTGTTTTGCAGAATTTTTACTTTTTTACTTGGGCACCTGTAGGTTTCTGCCATATTATACTGTATGTATCCAAACAAAATGTAATAATAAATCTATATTATTTTTAAAACAAATTTACTTAGTATATGGTGTTTTTAGAAATTCAATATGAAGATAAGTATAGCTAGAGTAAATATAAATACAGGCAAATTAACTAAAATTGTGTAGAAACATTTTGCTTTAACTATACAGGTAATAACTAATAAATATTATATTTAGCTATTATTGACACTCTTATACCTGCTCTGTGGTAATGTATCTCCCAAATCTAGTTATTTATCCATGCTTATCTTATCTTATAGGTAAGTATAGTAATTTTGCACATTCTTAAATAAATTGTAGATTTTATTATTAGATTTATTTATCAAATAGAAAATAAAAAAAAGTTTTGTTTCGTGATATATAAAACAAACGTGCAATTAATTAAAACTTCAATTTTATAATCTACAAAAGTTAAGTTTGTGGATTGTATCACTCTAAACAAAAAGGCTATTCTATAACTAAATATTATTTAATGCTTAAATGTTATAAGTATAAAAATACATTATCTATTATAATTTATAGATGAATCAGTCACTTCAACCAAATGCAATAGATCCTGCTGTAAGTTTGGTATAATATTTTTTAAAGCGTACAGTTGATTAATTTTTTAATTTCTAAATTCAGATGGTTCAAAAATGGCAAGAATGGAAAAGATGGGAGGTATGGCAACAACAATTTCAACAGTGGCAACAACAGGTTTGTAACAAAATATATATTATCATACATTTATTGCTAGAATAGTTTTTTTTTTTAAGCATTTACTCAATTTTACATCAAACATCGCTTAATTTCTTGAAATATTTGCTTTGCATTAGAGATATCAATTATTTTTCAGTATTTATGTACTTTATTTAAAAGAACCAAAAAGAAAATGTGCTTTGGCTCTCACCTTTACATAATTTAAAAGATAACGTGTTTTCAAATTACTAGCATTATATTTTTCAATAAACATCATATATATTATACAATATTTTTATTAGATATATATCTGAATGTTAGTATGAGATACAGTTATAATTATAATTAAAATAATAAATGTTTAATATGCACAATATGTTAGTATATATTTTTAATTAATTTAATCTTACCATTTTTAAAATATGATAAATTTGATTGAAAATATTTTAACTTACTATAATTTAATATTATGTATTCAATTTTTACTAGACTGGACAAATGACCTCTGCAACTACACAACCAGCGCCTCCTCCAATGCCTCCAAGTCAATCATTACAACCTTCACAACCTTCACAACCCCCTCCAATCTCATTTCAAAATCTACAATATTCTTACCATCCACCAGGACCACCTTTACCAGTAACTAATCAATCTCAACAAGTAATCATAAACACATTATTTATCTGATAAAAAAACAATATTACTAATAAAAATAATCTTGTTATTAGAATACCATAAATAATGAAGTTGGAATGAAACGAGGATTAGAACAGGAATTTCAAAACGAAAAAAAAATAAAAATCGACACGGGAAACAATAAAAAAGAAATTGAATTAAGTGATGAAACTGAAGTATTGTTTGAAGAACAGTTTAAATCATGGGAAGAACAATTTCTTAAATGGAAAGAACAAAACAAAAACCATCCAGATAAAGTAAAATACATTCAATCATTTTTTTCACATTATACTCAAAAATATACTGTTGTCATTTTGTATTATTAGGTTCAGTATTTAGAGTATGAAAAAAAATGGATAAATTGGCGTGATCATTTAAAACAGAAGTGTGAAGTATTAAAGAAAAAGAGGGAGTTAAAATTAGTTGAAAAAAAGGTAAACTTATTATTACTTACTTACTAATATTATTGTTATGATATTGGTTATACTCGCTGCAATTTTTAATAATTTTTGAACAAAGTTACTTATTATAAATTCCTGTATCTATATTGTATGATTTTATTTTTTATATAACATGAATATAATAGAAAGAAGCTATTCAAGTGGAAGAAAATAAATTACAAACTCAACAGAGATTAAGCTACAATCCCATGATGCCAAATAATTCTAATTTAACAAATGAACCACCTTTAGGACCACCACCACCTTCATTACAGCAATCGGTAATTAATAAATCTCTTTTTTATGATTTTTTTTAGTTGAAATATAAATATTTTTTTATTCTATATTATTCTAATTTAGAATCGAATAGTTATATTTACTACATTTATTCACATTATTTTGAATTCAATATTTTGAATTTTCTTATTTAAATTAATATATATATATTTTAAATTAATATTTATTATAATTATTCATTTAATTGAAGTAATGCTAAATGCATATAATATTTACCAAAAGTAAATATCTATTTTACATTTGCCTTAATATTTGAGAGGTTTAATAATTATAATGTATACAAGTAGAATATATTAGAAAATATAAAAATCTATTCGATTTTTAGTTTAAAATTTATTTTCTGGGACATCTGTAAAATATTAGACTTTGTTAACTTGTTTTTTTTTTATTCTTAATTTATTAATTTATTCTTTAAAAATATTTAAATAACTAAAAATAATATTGTGTATTTATGTATTTTTAATTTTTATGTAGCATAATAATCCGATGACACATTCAAACTCTGAAAATCAAATACCTGGATTGGATTTAGATAGCAATAATGAAAATTCAGCTAAAGGATTTCTGAATGTATCAAGAATTATTCCTCAAAATCTAATTAGACCAATTCAAACCCCGGATGACAAGCCATTTAATTTTCCCAAAAGTATTATGAACTCCTCAACATTAAATTCAGATCTAGTTAATATGCCTCATAACAAAATGAATCAACCACCTACATCTATGTACCAAAATGCTTCTAGTTGGTCTAAGTATAATAATCCTGTGGTATATCACAATCAAATACCACCAGATGTGGTGAAAGATGATAACACTTCAATATCTAGCTTTGGTCAAAAAACTGACGTTGATTCCAGGCTACCATATGATGGAAATATGCCTAATTCAAATTATAATAGTTCACAAAATGTTTCTAATATGAATTATAGAAGACCATTATTGGAAGGATCTTATAATAAATCATCAAGTGATGCTAATACAGCGTACAATAAGCCCCCAAATGATCAATCATTTAATAGACATTTTAATACATCATCAATTAGTAATTTCCATGGCTACAACCAAACAAAAGGAAATGGTTCCGATTTTAGCAATTTCAGCAGACAACCAGATAACCCTAACACTCCTTATCAACAATCAAATCCATGTTTGAACACAGCATCTTCGAAACCACCTTCTTTGTTAAGCCTAAACTTAATTAAGCCCATTACACTAGGTAAGATGTATATTATTATAGATTATATTGAAAATTCATTAATTCATAGTTTATTTTCCACTCAAAACTTTGCGCTCATTCAAATCCACTAATTAAAAATCTTTCCACTACCTCACTCATTCCTAGAAAGGTTAAAAAAAAAATGACCAAGAAACCTGCTCAATGCTTCAAAAAAAAAAATTTTATTTTAAATAATTAATGTTAAAAAGATTTAGGAATTAGTATAAAAAAAGTAATTTGGCCATTGTTACATTTTATGCATAAACCACCATTTTGGATTTAAAGGCTGTTATTTTAAAAGAAAATTTAAATAAAATATTACCAATCTGATATACTAAGTACACCTATGTGTAAATACTAATCAAATACACTGAATATCCCAGCACAAATCCATGCTATTTGAATTCTGTATTTTAAGTTAAAAGACATTACAACAATACATTTTTTCTAATTTTAAGTTTGTTGACGTATTATTGTAGTCAACATAATGAAAAACTTGGTAAAAATCTGAAGTTAAAATGATTATTCAATGAGATAATGATAGTTGATGAATAGCTGCGTGGTGTCATAGAGCCGACAACTGAGCAGCCGCCTATGTTTTACGTGTAAAATTCGTTTGATTTACACAATGATTTTAATAACTTAAAACACTAAAATAGTATTTCAGAATTTTTTTTATAATCCTAGCATATTTATGTGCTTAAGATTTTGGTGTGAATTAAAATTTAATATATCTTGTTGCATACATACTAAAAATTATAATTTAGTTAAATTATTGGGTTCGCAACTCGCGTTGTAACGCTGTATAAACCAAATTTTATGAAATTCACTATAATAGTTTTATCTACTATAATAAAAATAAAAAGTATATTAAAATTATAATCACACCAGTGTCATAAACACAGAAAAACACTTAAGGTTACATTAAAAATATTATATTTAACAATTGAAATTGTTGTGTTAATCTAGACACTTTTGCATGTAAAACGTTCGCTGCCGGTCTGACCATGACGTTACACAATATTTTCAAACTCCTATATCTCATTGAATAATTAGTGTTTAAGTATAAGATTCAAACCATATTTCTTAGATAAGAACATACTTTAAATCTAAGCAAACTTGTTTTTTAGTGTTGTAATGTCCTTTAAGTTAGTTGCCATTTATATTTTTATTTATAATTATGGATGTTAGTTCTATATATACAGATGTATAATATGAGTACAATAGAACATAAGTGTATTGTATTACATTAAACGACTTAATATAGTTATACTTAATCATAAATAAATACTAACAGAATTAAGTATTTACTATATACTATACTAATACAATTTTATAGATTTAGTAAATAACGGGGAAATAACCAAGAACTATTACATACAATTTTAATACACATACTTAGTACAACTGCTTAGTAATTTTACAACAATTATTTATTCTTTAATTATTTTAGATAAGCCGGGAAATTACTCGGAAACTCAGAATGATGCACCAGATAGGTATTAACTTAAATATTTAATAAACAAAATGTGAAATAATAGGTACCTAATAAGATGATGTTTTTTTCTGATTTATTAGATATGAAAGAAACTGGAATATTGCTGATGAAGAAGATGATCCAGAAAATGAATATATGGAAGCACATAAAAAATTTAGTTCAGAACCGTTTGATTATCAAAATGATGAAGATGAACAGTTTTCAAATAAACAACACCGAAATATATATAATGAAAATCATTATTCTAGAGAAGTATCAGGTGCAAGACATATTAATGATGATTATTTGCGACCTTTAAGTCAATCAAGAGAATCTCAAATCATGAGAAATACTGACAATAAATATGTACGACCAAATTCCCATTTTTCTAGGAATATTAATCAAGGATATTCTCAAGAAATGCTAACATTAAAAAACAATGAAGATGACTTCTTTAAATCTCAAAATAATATAAGAAATACGGATAAAAGATTTTCTATGGGAACACCACTTTTAAATGATAATGATGAAGAGTTTTCTAATGAACCTATTATTGATAAAAATAATTTTGTATCGCAAAAAAGTAATTATGAACTAAACAAAAGTGGACCATCTTCAAGAGAAAATTATGAATCATCTAGAGATAGACCTCCCTCAATAGGAAGTTATGAATCATCTAGAGATAGACCTCCCTCAATAGGAAATTATGAATCATCTAGAGATAGACCTCCCTCAATAGGAAATTATGAATCATCTAGAGGTGGAAGACCACCTTCAAGAGAAAATTATATATCTTCTAGAGGTGAACTATCCTCAAGAGGAAATTATAATTCATTTAGAGGTAGGCCATCCTCAAGAGGAAATTATGACTCATTTAGAGGTGGACCACTCTCAAGAGAAAATCAGAACTCATCTAGAGGGGGACCACTCTCGAGGGGAAATTATAACTCATTTAGAGATGGACCACCCTCAAGGGGGAATTTTGGTAATAATACAAGTAAAGCCAGTATGGAATGGGAATGGGATGATAACTACACAAAAAATGAAGAACCAATTGAAGATCCCATAGTTTCAATTCCAACTACAAAGCAACTATATGAAGAAGCTCAGCCAATTGATCCAGTTAAAATTTTTGACTATCGCCATTTACCTAGATTAAAAATAATTCCAGGTAATGATAAATTTGTTACCTATATAATAATCAATGAATATTCATTTGTAATGTATTTATTCCTAGGATTATCAAAGGAAACTGTGGTTCCTGTTAGAATTTATGATTATAAACATGGAGGTAAACGCATACTACCATGGCAAGATAGAGGTTTGTACAGCTATAATTTATTATATTAAGGGCCCATTCTGACAATGTCTGGTTAAGTGTCTGATAACAAGCAAAAATTAATTTTAGGTTATAGCAGAAGAAATTCAAACCATACCAGAGATTCAATTGAACAAGAAGGTAAATTTTTTTTATACCTAAAAATATATTAGCATACATTTTATTCAGTTAATTATTTTGAAATCAGAATTGAATCTATCTAATAATTTAGTATCTACATTCATAAAATTAAATGTTTTTGGTATGGACATTTCTTTGATTTAATAAAGATAATATGCCTCTAAATCTTAAAAAAGTAGAAATTGAGAAAATTTTGAAAATCAAAATATAAAAGTTATATGGCAAAATTTTAAAAAGTAGGTAACTGCTCTGTTATACAGTAGATGTTTTAGTGTATTACTAACAGAGCTAAACATTTTCGAAAATTATTTCATGTCTAGTAATTAATGAATATTTGTTATAATTTTTTTAAGCCTCTACAGTTATTTATTTTTGAATAAGAAATAAACGGGAATTATTTTTGTTTTTCCTTATTATTATTAAAAGTACTAAGAATTTTCTATTTTGATCTCCCATAAGTGCCAATTAAATCCAATTTTATTACAGAAACCACTCTTTAGGTTAAAGATTAAAACTATTTTTAGTAATTTATTAAACATACACAAAAAAAAACATTGTAAAAAATAAAAAATTTTGAAAAGTCGATTTCAAGTAGACTTTTACAACAGATTCAAATATGTTTTCAGAGTTCTTATCACTTCACTAAATCAATACGTACGGTTGATATAGTATATTTCTAAGTAGTTCCCATGTAGTATGTAATATGGTATACAACAACAACAGCTTCCAGTACAATTAAAAGGATGCCATGGCCGATGTGTTGTCTCTGTCTTCAAAAACCTAGAACATGGAAAATTACCTTTCACTTGAATAAATTGTGTGTTATTATCTTTAATATTGGAGTGAATTAACCTATGATTTAAGGATACGAATAGTATCTGTGATCTCTCCTTAGTTATTTAGGATACTTTAATCTTTACGCTAGTTATGATCATTTTTATGTATTAATATTTTACCTACTCATAAATGCTTCAAAATTAAAATATTGTAAAAAAACCAACAAAAGATTATGTTCTTACCATTAAGCTTCACTATAAAGTAAATTCACTTAAATGTTAAAACTAATAACACAAAATTAGTTCTACTAAATGCAAATTTGTTATGTTCTACATTTGTTAGGTGGAGACTACATGTCATGCAGGTGTCTTTATATTATTATAATAAAAACATCTAAATACATTTTATGAATATTTGATGTAGGTATAATGATATATAGGCCCATTCAATATAAACTTTTTTAAAAATTATATAAGTTATATTTCTAACAGTTGATACATTTGTAATAAATACACTGTTATTATAGTAGAATTTTAATTTAAATTAGAAATGTTATGAGTTAGGATAGGCTGGCGGTATTTCAAATTTTGATACTAGTATCTGTTATCCACAATATTACCGGTTGTTCGGTATTTTTGGTAATTATCGAAAATATTGTACCTCGGTAATTATAAAAATATCATAACCTCAGTAAATTTATGGTACATAATTAAATTTAATGTTTAAAAGTTTCCAACCTAGGATAGAATTTTATATTATGTCATTATAATTACATAAAAATTACAAATAATAAATGTAGGTATACGGTATTTTTGGTAATTACCAAGACAGGATATTTTTGGTAATAACAGTAATTACCTATTCACGGTATACCGGTATTCTAAAATACCGAAAATACCGGTTATCAGTATTTTTTTAAAACCGGTATACTGATGACATAATTTAAAATATTTTTTTTTGTTTTAGATTTTATCCAAGATAATATTGATAATGATAATTTAAATAAAAATAAAGAAACTTTAATTATGAAACCCACAGTCAGCTTAAATGGTAAGTTGATATATCTTATAAAAATAATAAATATATACTATGAAATTAATCAAAAATAATTTGTTAAGTTTTAGATATTTCATCAGATAAAACAGAGCCAAATAATGATAAAAAAGAGACTGATGAAATTATTAAAGAAACTCCTATCACTATTGATACTATAACAATTGTTGATGACGAGGATGAGATCGAAAAGGAAAAGGAACCGGAGCCTGAGATAATTGAGATAATTGATATGTGTGCGCCATCTCCGCCTAGAGTGTCTAAGATCAATGAAGTTGAAAAATCTACTAATCGACAGTTATTAACCATTGAGACATTATTATGTCCCCCTGGTCGACCTAATAGGCCTTCAAAAATAGTTATAATACTAAGAGGTTTACCTGGATCAGGAAAATCGCATGTTGCTAGACTAATCAAAGTTTGTATATTATCATATTTTACTATTAAGTTTTTTAAATTATTTATGATTTTTTATTAGGAGAAAGAAGTAGCGATGGGAGGTCAAGCCCCGAGAATATTGTCATTAGATGATTATTTCATGACAGAAGTAACAAAAATGGAAATCGATCCTGAAACCAATAAAAAAGTGGAAAGAAAGGTAATATTATAATTTACATAAAAGTTGTTTATAATGAAACTTGTTATAGTGACATACAAAGTTTATTCATCCTCAATGATTTATTTAAAATCCTGCAATCTCCAATGTACCTGGTTTTTGGTTGCTATGAGTTTATTATGACCTGTTTAACTTTAAAAGTCATTAATCTTAATAAATAGTTTTAATGACTTTCACATTTAAACGATCTTTATTTTATGTTTATAACTAATTTACTCTATATTTTATAGTATATATATTAAAATTAATGGATCAACATTTTTTTTTTAATCTTTAATAGTATACATTTTTTTTTATACAAATTATTTTATTTTGTGGTTTTAAATTAATAAAGAAACATCACAACTACAGAAGTAATAAAATATTTATATTTAATAACATTTATACATTTTACAAAAAACTAATAATGGATAATAATAAAAACAATACCAAATGTTATTTGTTGCTTATGTACATTATTATTTTCTAGGTTATGGAATATGAACATGATTCTGCAAATGAAAATTTATACCGAACGTCCTTTATAAAAGCATTTAAAAAAAAAATTTTGGAAAATTATTTTTCGTTTTATATTATTGATGCCATTAATAATAAAGTGTCATATTATAAAGAAATAATAGAGATTTCTCGAATGAATGGGTTCACTGTAAGTATATTATTAATTTAGGGTTGGGCCGTAACTCCAAGCGATACTTAATATTGGTGGTATTGGTTACCAATAAGGTATTAGTTGTTTCCAAAATCGATATTAAAAGTGATCTTTTAAAAAAAACAATATTTTTCAGCATAATATCATAAATGCTTCTGCTTAAAATTGGTCATTGATAAGGCTGATATCACATTTAAGTTTTAATCAAAATATTTCAACCGTGATAGTTATTTTAATTAATGATATTGCTACCCCATTTACCAGATGATTCATTAAACGATTCATTATTCAAATAGTATTAATGTTTTAAAAAATATTTTTTTTTTACATGGTTTCGTCATTACAAATCAAAATTTTTATTAAAAAAATTAGAAAACTTTCTAATCTTAACACTTTTTTATTTTTTTATTTTTTGAATGACAACACAGTGTTCTAATGTAAATATTTTTCTGAGTACTTCGATACATAAAAATAAAATTTAGGATGAATTTCTTATGAGTTATCACTTATAAGTATTTAAAGTTGAGATGAGCAGATTAGTGGACTAACATTTTGCAGGGTAACTGCATACCACTCCACTCTGCTCACATAACCTTGAAAATTGAAATACTTATAAAGTTATAACACATTAACTACTCGTCCTTAATCCAATTTTAATGTATCGAAATACTTAGAAAAATATACTGCATTGGAATGTGAGATAAAACTATATGTTGTTATTAAAAAAAAGTAAAATACTTCAAAAATGTTAAGGATAAAAAAGTATATATTATTTTTAGATGTTGTTTTTGAACAATTAGAAAACATGCATCTTTGAAATAATGATTGTTCCAATCACCTAGTATATAAATTTATGTTTTTACTTTGTAATATTATTCACCTCTGATATTTTCCTCTTTACTTATTTTGAATTGTCCCATGTTTAAATCTGTTAAAAAGAACTTAGTTATTAGTCCAGGGCTTGTGAAGTTATAACACTAACAAAGTTATTTTTTTGTACTCATAATTTATGTATTGTACTAAATGGTATCATACGGTCAATTTTGAAGTTCACATAAAATAATCAAAATATAAAACTGTTAAAGTAATTTTGTATTAAATTTACTCATCATCAAAGGATGTGATTGGCACCTACTTAAAAATATCAAGTCATCAAAGAGTTTCTTTAGGAAGATTGTTTAGATTTGAAAAAAATTCTCCTGTACTCTGTAATAAAATAAATACTAAACTAAATAATAAAATAATTAACTTTATCATACAAGCGTTTCAGATGAATACCCATACATTTTACCTCTAATTTTAAGCATTCTCAATGAACAAATAAAAAAAAAAATTCAATAGTAACTTCCTAACCCTGGTTATTACTTATTTGTTATTCTTATTTATTTTATAAGTATTAAATATTTGGTTTGAAATTTTCTATATATTTTTTGTTTAATTTTAATTTAATAAAAGGAACATAGTTTTTTATTATTATTTTCAATTTGTTATTAATGTTATTACTATTTAATTTAATTTTGTTAAAAGTGTAAAAGTTCAAAAGTAACTATTAAAAACAGCATTATAAAGAATATGTAATAACTTATTAGTATATTTAATAATCAATGCTAATATTTACCGTAATTTTTATCAGATATTAGTTTTGGTTTTAACTTAACATCAGTTTATTGATATAGCATGGGTTTTGCTAAAAAATTTTACTTTTATATATATATAAAAGTATCAGGTTTCGTTAAAGAGTTGTATTGGCCCAGCCTTAATTATTATTCATTATTATTTTTATACTTCTCATGTAGATCTGTTTAAAAAAAAAAACTTATTTTCTGTATAATATTTATGTTCATACAAATCTATTGAAATATTTTAGACTAAAATGTCTTGCCTGTATGCATAGTCAATTTTTGTTTCACATAAGATATATTAAACTATGTGTTGTGTGACACATAAATTCACTATGGATACGGACATAAATGTACATAATTTAATTATCTTTAAATTTTTTTGTGAATATATTCTTTTTTTACAAAAATTATCGCTATATAATATTTAAGAGTATGTCAGCCCGCCATTTAGTTTTTTCTCTGACCTACTTGCAGCATTGCAAATGTATGTTTAGCAGAACCAACCCTGTGTTGTCACTTTTAATATTAAAGTGAATTCACCTTTTATCAAACATTAATTTAAGAATATTACCTGTGTCCCTATGTTTGCTATTATATATTTTATGATATTTTAGTATTTATGTTATGAGCATGTAAGTTATTAAATTTTAAAAATGCTTATAAATTGTATAAAAATTAAAATATTGTAAAAACCCAACTTAGGGACACAAGGTGATGTTTTTAGGTTAGTTTGATGATGGGTGAATTCACTCTAATAATAAAAGTAACCGATGGTTGGTTCTCCTAAACGTATATTTGCTATGAGGCTTGTGGATCAGAGAGAGAGAACAAATAGTTCACTGATATCCTTTTAAGCATAATTGTGAAGTGTCTAATAATAAAATTATATTATTATTAATTCAATATACCTATTTAGGTCTATATTATTGAATTAGAATGTGATATTGATTTGTGTATCAAACGTAATATTCATAATAGAACAGCCCATGATATTAATAGTATAATGAGATCTTGGGTTAAGACACCTTCTGATCAAATACTGTTGGATATACGGTCATTACTTCTTTCACCTTCAGAAAGCGAGGTAATGCAATACTATTTCATATCCTTGATGTATTAAATAAAAAATATATTATTAACTCAGATGGAAATGGAAGACGTCTCAGATGTTGAAATGGAAGTAGATAAGGACGAAGAGGCCATTGACGACAGAAGTTCTGAAGAAAATAGAAATGTTGAATTTGAAGAAGAGGTAACTTATATTTTTATCATTTACTTAAAAATAAAACATTTATTGTGATAATGGAAAATGTATTATTGGAGAAGAAAAATTATGAGTATAATACTTGTTGTTTGTTTTACTAAGCTAGTATATTTATATTCTAGTTTTTTAAAGATAATTGATAATAAATAACAATAACAATAACAAATTGCATTAAATGTTCACGCTTATAATAATAATAATAATAATAATAAAAATAAAAAAAAATCATCACTTGAATGTGTAAATAATTATATTTAAATATTTAACCACTCGTGTATACACCCCAAGAATAAGATACCTACTTATTTTCAACAAAATATCACAATTTATTTCAAATTAGTGTTTATTTTTATTTGTATAAACATAATATATAATAATTGAAACATAGCATCTTGTAAAAACTGTAAAACAAGAAGATACCATTTATATTATACTATTTTTTGGTTGCTAATATTTCTACAGGACGTCATGAAATTATTGTCATGCAAATGGACTGATACTATTCCACAAGAAGAAAAGATGAGTACGTTTCATTAATTTTTTTCTTTTATTATTTCTTTACGTATTTATGTCTACGTTTTAAAAAAAAATATTAAAAGCATTAGTAATATGATTCAAATTATTTTTTTACAATTATTGAACTTTCAATTTGAATACTTAAATAAGAAATGTATTACAGAAAGATTGGACGGTCTAAGCAAGAAAAAACCAGAAAGTTCAATAAAAGAATGGCTTCAAATACCTGAAGATAATTACTCCGTTAATGAACAAGTAGTCGTAAATGATGGTAAAAAAAGGGTATGTATTATACCATTTAATATTTATAGAACTTTAACCACATTAGTCGCATAATTTTATTCGGTCAATTCAAAGCATTCGTACATTCATTTTAATAGTATCATGAAATTATGATTGATATTTTTATTTATAATCATATCTCATAAGTAAACATTATTATATATTATTAGTTATTACCAGGACTTGAATTGAGAAAAAATAAGTAGAGGTGCTCAATTCAACAATTTAAAAGCTGGGCTCCAGGTGCATTATTATTTAACACAGACCCATGGGGGTGAAGCCCCTCACTCCTATTCCTAAATGTTCTCCCTCCCTTTTTTTATTTCTAGATCCACGCCCCAAACCCAACATTAGAATACTAAAGCAAATGCTTTTTTTTTATCTTTATACTATGCTCACAATGGACAAGCTAACAAATAGAAATAATAAAAAGGTGCTCTGCTGTACAGTAGGTTACAAGTGGGTCACTGTATAATGGATGGTATTAAATTTGAATTCAATTATATAATATCATTGTATAAGAAAAACGATTCTGAGCGGGGACGGTATGTCAGTCTAGGTTTAAGACATATTATATACATATCTATGGTATTAAAAAAAAAAAATTGACCTATAATAGGTACCTATAATAAATTCCAAATTAATCATATCACAATAGCCATTAGGTACTTATAACTTGTTATACATCAACAAAAAACCGTAATACTATAATAGATATATAATAGTATACTTTTGAACTTTCAATTACCCGCGAATAATATACAATCACAACAAAATAACTAAAATAGTTATTCTAGGTTTTCAATATGTAATTTCGTCCAAATTTGAACTTAAAATGACTATAAAAATAAACTGTGCTTATCTATTTTTTTTAGATTTTTTTGGTAACAGAATAAACTACTAACGTGGAATCTTGTTTTAAATTTTCAATCCTTAGATATAAAAGTTGAATATTTTATATATTTTTAACTACAAAATAATTATTAAATTTTGTCAAAACTAAATCTTTAAATGCTTATAAAAAAAAATTGTGCCTATGCATTTTTAATATTTTTCAACTGCTATTGTAACAATATATTACTAGCCTTATATTCAATTTTTACACTTTTTGGCCCAACAGATAAAATTTTATTGATATTCATAAGTAAAAAAAATGAAAAATTTAAATATGAAATTATCCGTAAGCAGCTCAAAAAGAGTCAAAATATTTTTAAAATTGTATCAAGTATAAGAATTGATAAAATAAACATCCAGTAAAATATGCATGTATCTAGAGTCATTCGTTTTTCAATTACAACAAAATAAGGAAATCACTACATGAAAAATCGAGTGAATATCCAATGTTTTAAAATTTGAATTTCAAACTCATAAAAACTTAATTTGACTTTTTTATAAACATTTTTTTTTTGATAAAGGTAGACAAACTTATGAGTAATCTTGTATTACATTTTCAAATCTTAGATTTAAAAAGAAAAATTTTTACGAATTCTTAACTCAAAATAATTTGCTAATTTTCGTGATTTTTCCATATTTTGTCAATTTTTGAACTTTAAATGCTTATTAAAAAAAACTGTGACTAAGGATTTTTAATATTTTTCATCTGCCTTTGAAACAATATACTAGCAGCCTTCTATTAAATTTTCAAGTTATTTTACTCAACAAATAAAATTTTATTGATATTCATAAAAAAAAAAAAACTAATAAAATTGGAAACTGAAAATGTCCCTAAACAGTTCAAAATAAATCAAAATATTTTGAAAATGTTATCGTGTAT
>WHPZ01561283.1:1271-21529 GCA_016617965.1 Macrosiphum rosae
CCCTTGATTTTTATCCAGTTACACCACTGGGTACATTTACACCGGTTTGTCCATAAAAAAAATAACCGCCCAAAATATATTAGTATATAAATATTAAACACTCCAAAAAATCAGGGATGATCAACTATGACTTCAATACTATTTTTACAATTTTTTTTTCAACTACCTTGTTGTACTAATATAGGCTACCTATATTTTATCTCCCTCCTCAATGTGTTCCTTAACGTGATTAAATGATATAGTGGAGGTACTATTGCAATAACGTTGTATATTTAAGCCATGATTTCGACAACTTATCGTAAACACAAAGAACAAATTGTAAAATCATCATTACATTGATCGCTCTGCTCAGAATATTAAGTTTAGTACTACAGCTTCGGGCTTCGACAATAACAAAAAAGTTTAGAGGACTTACTTAAAAAAGCTGTAAAACTACTGCAATCGCATATCAAATTAAATTTGGAAGGTTGATGTAATGTAGAATTTAGATTACAAAACTATAAAGAACTAAAAGCTTTTGTCATTAAATCAGTTTATTAATAAATTTGCTATATTATAGATAATATAGGATATGGGAAATTGGTACAATATGGATAACCCTAAAAAAATTAGGGAAAGTAGGATATAATATGATACTAAGACCGACGTTTGAACCAGAGTTACCAGCAAAAAATGTTGCTCGGTTTGTAGCACGCAACCCGAAATCCACAAAATTAACCGTACTATACACTAACAATTGAAATAACATAACTAATGAATAATAAATAATAAATAATACATTATAATTATCTTTGCCCAGAGGCCAGAAGTTAGAACCCAGTCCCGATTCTCTATACTTTCAGGCCATAGGGGTAATTAGTTTAAATATTGTAAAGACTTATAGAATTTTTATAAATAATTATAGGTATACCTATTCGACTATATAAGTTATTCGAGTATTATAATTACAATAAGTAAAGTGTTGCCTGTTGGTTGTTGACCAATATTGGAATTTTATATTTACATTTGTATGCTACAGTTTTATCAATAAGTATTAAGTTTAAAGCCGGGTTGTAAACCGGGTACCTGCAAATAATTTTACCCGGTTTTGAACACGAAACCCGAAATATTTTAATCAGTTTTGACTCCCTGGCTAAAACTAATCATAAAAACATCGGTATTGGACAAATATTTGTGGATAACATTAGTCCGAAATTTAATTATAATCCTATAAATAAAATGAGCAACAATTATTATATCAATGACAATATATCATATTATACGGTAATTATCGGTCTCTAGTATTAAGATTGGCACACAGAGGTAGCAGTAAAATTATTTTGTATTGACGGTTTCACAGTTGTGCAAATACTAAATTATGCATCATCAATCATTTTACCACTACCGATGTTTTTAATCTAAACTTATAATTCAATTAAATTATATAATATAATATTATATCATATTTACTAAATGTGTTTAAAATATCTGGTTATCGCACTGTAAACATAATAAATTACATTGTAATTTATAACTTTAATATTAACTCCTCATCCACAAGCTATGACGTGATACCCACATGTGTTGCCTCCGTCTTACAAGTGCCTAACAACAAATTGTACGCTCAGCAGAACACGTGTAGCTCCGTTAATTTAAAAATTAGAGCGAATTGACCTCTTATAAAATTTTAAGGTAAGATTATTATCTAGGCAACCTTATTGGCTTTTTAAAATTAAAATATATTAAAAAGCAAATGAGGTTGCCTAGATTTTATAAAAGATAAATTAGCTTTAATTTTTAAATTAAATATAAGAGATTAATGTATTTTATTTATTTATTTTTGATTTATAATAAATCATAGTTTATATTTTAGACCCAATTATAGATATAGGTATCTAAAATACATTTGGATCTATATAGGACATAGATAGTCTATTTTTACATTTTAGATTCTGAGTGAAACGATGAGTGTATTGATTTTACAATGATGTGTTTTTTAAAATTTTTTTTTTTGTGTTTGTCATCACGTTTTAGGACAGTTAAAGTGCTTGGATTTTCTTCAATAGTATCTTTTCTGATAGGAAAGTGAATCTAGTTGGTACTTTGGGGGGGGGGGTCAAAAGTAAAAATTTCCCAGTAGTTTCCACAAGCGCCGGGAAAAACAACATAAAAATTAAGGATAAACGGGAATTATTACGCAAAATCTGTTTTCCAAAAAATAGATTTTGGTTTTTGGTGTAACTCTAAAACAAATGAACGTATGTACATGAAATTTTCACTGCTTGTTTATATTTGCATTTTATATACACGATAACATTTTCAAAATATTTTGATTTATTTTTAACTGTTTAGGCACATTTTAATTTTCCATATTTTTTCCTAAAAATTTCAATAAAAATTTATTTGTTGGTTGCGAAAGCTTGAAAATTTAATAGAAGGCTCCTGGTATATTGTTTCAAAGGCAGATGAAAAATATAAAAAATCCTTAGTCACAATTTTTTATTATAAGCATTTAAAGTTAGTAATACAAAAACGAATAACTGTAGATACATGGAAATTTCACTGAATGTTTATATTAGCATATTCTATACACCATACAATTTTGAAAATATTTTGACTCTTTTTGAGACGTTTACGGACATTTTCAGTTTTCAATTTTTTTAGTTTTTTTTTCTATAAATATCAATAAAGGTTTATCTGTTGGGCCAAAAAGTGTAAAAATTTAGTACAAGGCTCCTGATATATTGTTACAATATTAGTTGAAAAATATTAAAAATACATAGGCACAATTTTTTTTATAAGCATTTAAAGATTGAATTTTGTCAAAATTAATCAAATTTAAAAGTGAATAATTATTTTGTAATTAAAAATATATAAAATGTTCAACTTTTATATCTAAGGATTGAAAATTTAAAACAGGATTCTACGTATATAGTTAATTCTGTTACCAAAAAATCTAAAAAATACATAAGCACAGTTTATTTTTATAGTCATTTTAAGTTCAATTTTGGACAAAATTACATAAAAAAAACCTAGAATAACTATTTTAGTTATTTTGTTGTTATTGTGTAATTTTATTCGTGGGTACTTGATACTTCTAAAGTACACTATTATATATCTATGGAGTATGGACTATGATAACATCAGGGTTTGTTGTTGACGTATAACGCATTATAAGTACTTAATGGATATTGTGATATGATTAATTTGGAATTTATTTTGGGTACCTATTTTAGGTAATTTTTTTTTAATACGATAGATAAAGTATATTATATGTCTTATATCTAGACTGACATACCGTCTCTGCTCAGAATCGTTTTTCCTATACAATGATATTATATCATTGAATTAAAATGTAATACTATCTATTATACACTGACCCACTTGTAACCTACTATACAGCAGAGCACCTTTTTAGTTATTTGTTGTATTAGGATATTGTAATATTATATAGTATAGAAAATGTATAAAACTTTTTAAATTTTAGGCGGAGCAATGAATAATAATAATAAAAATAATAATAGTAATAGTTTATTTAAACTCAACTCAATCCTTCTAATATTATTTTTTTAAAAGCGTCATAAGAATTTTAAACAAAACTCCTCAGAATCACAAAAATTATTTAGTTATAATGTCAAAAAAAAAGGTCTATTTATATATAAGATAAGAAAAATCAATACAAGATCCTTCATAAGTTGTTTAAATAGCATTGAAAAATATTAAGGATACATAGGAATGATTTTTTTTTTGTAATCCTTTAAAGTTTAAATTTTGACATAGGTAATTTGTCAAAATTACCAAAAATTACAAATTGTATGTTGAAAATATTCAATTTTTATACCCAAGGATTGAAAATTTAAAACAAGGTTTCTCATACTGTAAGTAAAAAATCTAAGATATTTTAAGTTCAGATATGGACTTGAAAAGTATATATTTAAACAAGGAGTAATAATTTTAGTTATTTTGTTGAAATTTAAAAATATTATTTGTGGGTACTTGAAACTGTTAAAGTACATTATTTAATTCTATGCAAATGCAATTTTTTGGCAAAAATTAATTCAACCAACTTTATTACTATAATGTCTAGTATAATAGACGTCTTTGCACAAAATTGTTTATCATAACTATGACTTTACAACTATTGCTCTACTACTATAATAATTATAAGTACTGTTGTCTGTTTTATTTTATGGCTATAATCTTCAAAGATTGTTTAAATTTATAAGTGTTCCATGATTCGAAAACGTTAAGAGCTACTGATATAAAGAATAACAAAATGTAAACTTACGAATGGATAATAAATCACCAGGCAAACAACGAACTTTCAAAAAGTTTTCTACAAATGGTGTATTTTCTACTGTGTCCTGACAAGAAGATAAACAATCAATATCTGAACTTCCAAGATTTGCTAGAAAATTAAATTTTATTAGATTATAGATCTTTAAAATATTAATAACACAATTAAGATTTACATACCTGTAGTATTGGAATGTTGTTCATCATTCTTTAGAACCAAATGATGAGAAACTAAATGTTCTAACGCATTTCTTACATAATATTGTTCAGAAACTATCGGTAGTTTGTGATGACATGCTTCGCAATGTCCATCCCATACTACAAATTGATGATTCTTATTTATATGCTTGCAAAAATCAATAAAAACTACAGAAGAAAATTGATTTTCTCGGCAATTTGATACTGAGCATTTGAACAATAACATTGAATTTATCAATTCACAACTTAAACCAGCCATGACACATTTTTTAGATTTTTCTTTTAATGTGTATTTAGAACATTCAATCACAAGCGGCTCTGTGGTGATTCTTGTTCCTTCTTTAGGAGCTAATAAAAAGAAATCCAATTTTAATAAATACCAATAATCCTTAAATATATACTTACATTGATTAGCTTGTTCTGGTAAAAATTGAAGTTTAGGCGACTCTAGAACTTTGTCACAAACTGTTACTGGAGAATTTGCATGAGTAACTGATTTTGGCAGATTTTCAACAATGTCAATATTTGACTTGGGAGAATATTCATCAATATTTGACTCTTGTGGAATTTCATCACTATTTTGTTCATTGGATTCTTTTTTAATGGATAAAAAGGAATTTGGTTGTATTTGCTCGTTTGATAGCACGTTTAAATCCATCACAGTTGATTGTTGATTTTGGTCATCATTATCTTTACTTTTAGAAATAACTTGATCAGACTCAATAGGAGGTAAACATCCCACCAAATTATCAAAATCAATTGAAGAATCTGTGTATATTTTATCTGCCATAGACATACTAATACGTATAGCTGTCCAATGCCCATTAATTTTTTTATCTTCGTCAAAATGTTGTGATACCATATGTTTGACTAAGTTATTATAATCAAGTTGAACATAATAACAAAAGGAACATAAATACCCAAAAATATATTTACCACAGATTGGATTTGGAAACATTAAATGTGAAATTCCACCAGTTTTATCATAGTCTGTGTGTTCTAAAATATGTTTATCCAAATCATCTTCATTTGAATAAATTTGTTCACACATTTTACATTTGTACCTATATTCTCCAGTGTGGCCAGTAATATGATCATAGAACTTAAAATAATCATGGAAAATAACTTGACAAAAAACACAGGTATAGTTAACATTTACAGATCGATGACAAATTGGTTCTAAATTTTGGGAATTTAGATATCCAAAATTTTCTTTTAAAGATTGATGTATTAATAATTCAGTACAATTCTTGGGTAATCTGGATGGTAAAACTTCTTCCTCGCAATGTTGATCTTTATAATGGCGAACAATATTCAATCCTTTATCCTTGTAATTACAAAACTTACATTCCAAAGAATTATCAGCAGTTTGAAAATAAAATTTATCCTTACATTTGTTTTCTATGACAATTTTAGATGTTATTTCAGTAGATATATTGTTTTTAAACACATCATTCGATTCAAAATCATCAGACAATACCACATTTAATCGCTTACGATTAGACTTCATAAGTTTCTTGTTTCTCTTTTTTGTTCTTTTTGATTTATCCTGTTGCTTATTGGATTTTTTATTTGAGATTGCAGTTTTCACAACTACTGGTGGTGCAGTTTTGTTTGCCATAGACTTTTTAACAAATTTTTTCTTTGTATTTAATTTTACTGTAGATTTTTTTATTTTATTTTTTGTGTGATTTTTTGTTCCTACATTACGGTCAAACTTGTTTTGATCATCATTTGAATCCAATGGTACAATATTTGACGTTTTCTTTTTCTTTGACATAACTACATTTGTATTTACATAGTCAATTTGTTTATTGGTTCTACATTGTCGTATATTTGAAGCATTTAATACAGCTTCACAATCAAACATTTCACTAATATCAGCATGAAGTTTATCTAATTCTGACGGTCTAGTCTTTTTAATTTCTGGTTTGTTGACAATAAAAGTTGATGTATCAGAATTCTGTTCAACTGCTTTATTGGAGTTTGTTTCATCATCAAATGGCTTAGGGTTTTGAAGAGGTCGTATTAAAACAATGGGTTGTTCTGTCATTAAACTATTTAAGGTTTCAGAATTTAATTTTAATTTTTTATTAAGTCTATTAATGGATTTTGATCCATTTCTAACTTTTTTAGTTTCAAATTCAAACGGATTTTTAATATCACATTCACTTTGGGAATTATTCTTTTCCATTTCCATTTTTTTTCTTGCTAATTTAACACTTAATGGACCTAAAAAAGGTTTCTTTGATTTCATTTCTTGAGCTATTTCAACATTTATTGGTTTATCAATGATTTGTACATCATTGCTTGTACTTGAAATATCTGAACTACAGTTATCACTTCTCTTAATATTTTTATCAAATTTAGCAATAACAATTTTCAAGTCTTTTAATTCCTGTTTGCATTTATCTTTAAGTATTTCAAAATTTCCATAGTTTTCTTTAGATTTTTTACGTTTGATAGATTTTAGTTTATGTTGATCAGTTGACGAATGGCTGTTTATATTTCTAGAACTAGTATTTCCCTCGTAAAATTCATTTAAATGGCTATTTTTAATTTTAGTTTTTACTATATTTTCTGCTTTAAAATTATTATCTGATATGTTATTTAAAAATTCATTTTTAGTTTTTTCAATAGAAGATTCTTCAGTAACACTTTTATTCATTTTTCTCAGTTTCCTTTTTTCTTTCTTCATTTTTCTTCTAATCTTTTTTTTTTCATTAATTTCAATTTGTTCTTTAGTATATATACCTTTTTTTTTTAATTTATCATTGGCAATGACATCTGAACTTTCTAACAATTTGTTAAGTTTTTCCATTTTGTCTTCATCTTGAAGTATACTTAGCACAGACATAAACTTAGGATTTTTCAAAATGTCAATTAAAGCTTTCTCATCAATTTTAGGGTTATCCGCTGTAGAATTAATTTCATTAGAAGAAACAACATTTTTTTCTTGACTTTTACACACAATTTCAGTTGTTGTAGAATTAACAACTCCTGATTGTTCCTTCGATGTAGATGATATAACGTTAAGTCCGATTTCAGTCTGTCTACTAACATTTTCCAAGTTCGGAATTGATCCATTATCAAGGTTCTTACTACATTCACCAGATTCCAATGTCTTATAAATTTTTGTTGTATTGTCTTTTTCAAATTTTGGCTTTGAGTTGTTTACTTTTATAGTATTTATGATGCCTTCTTTTTTCATTAGAGAACTCCTTGTTCTGGTTCTTGGACCCCATCCACCATCATTTAAACTCTCGGCAGCATCTTTTATAATTTTTTCAAATTCTTTTTCCTTGGAATACTTTTTATGTTTCTTGGGCTTACTCCGGTCGGTAGGGTTTACTAAAATGCTATTTTGTTCAGATTTAGAATTAAGTTCTTCCTTATTAACCTTACTAGGAATGTCAACAGTAATTTCTTCAAGATTAGTTTCTGGGCAACTAACTTTTTCTGATTTATTGTTCATCATCATTGTTTTATTTCTTAGATCTCCATCTGTACTACTATTTTTAGTTATTTCAGTATCTGAGGTTTTATACGTATGACTATCAATAACTTTATCAGTCATTTTGAGGTCTTTTTTTGCATTTTTACTTGTATTTGTTTCAGATTTCTGACAATTTACTAAATATTGTTCTCTAATTGAATCAGCTTTCAAGTGTATTTTGGATTTTTTCTCAGTTGTTAATACATCTGTATCATTTTTAATATCCCCAAATGTTTTAAGTTTAGAGTTCCTTTCTGCACTGTTATCATTAAGTTCTTCATTATGTTTAATTTTGGGTATCTTAAATTTCTTTATATTGGCTGTTTCATTTACAGGTCCAAAAGTATTATAAGAAGAATCAATGATGTTACATTTTTCCATTTTCTCATTGACTAAACTACGATATTGATCATGGTCCTGGTTCATTTGGTTTTTATTCTTTAGATAACCTTTATTTTTTTCTCTTAACTTGGCTTCTCTATGTTCTTTGTAATTATGATGAACAATTGTTTTAACACTTTTCAATGTTCTTGGATCTCTTTTGGATGCTTCATAACTATGAGATTTGTATGGCACTGGATCACAGTATTTGGTTAATGGCTCAATATGGGATGGATTAACATGCATTTGGGTAGAATTACTGAATTGACTATAGTCGTTTTTTTTATCATCACTACGATTATGTTTGTTTTGGTTTAAAGACAATGACCTGTTTTTAAATTGAATAGAGTTTCCATTATGTTCTGAGGAAAATTTTGGATTTAACGGTTGAATATTTGTATGACTTGATAAACTTTGGCCATTATATATTTCCTGTGCTCTAGTATCAAACAACTTGGCAATTGAATTGTCTCTATTTGGAACAAAAGGAGTTTGAGTATTAGTTGAAAAAGTATATTGCGCATTTGATATTAATGATGCAGGTGTATTAAATGGGTTAGAAGTTAATAAAGTTTTATGCCTTATTCTTGGATCACGAGGGACACTTATGTCAACGAGAGATGTTTTAACTTCAGTACTTTTCTCATTTGATTTGATAACTGGTCTAAGAGATTCTATATGCAATGAAGCACGAACTACTTTTGAATTTTCAAGATCAATTAATGTACCTGGTTTTAAAGCAGATATAAATTTTTGTTTAGTTTCATTTAATGGACCAGTCTTATTCAATTTATTTATTTCAGGGTTCAATTGTACATGGATATTGGTCGAAGATTTACTTAATAAAACATTATCACTTATTACTTCACTAGAATTTGGTTCAGTGGTTGATATTAAATTTATTCTTGATGCTCCCAAATCCATAAGATCCGATGGGGGTAATGGTGGTGGCTGAACAGGTTCCACACAACTAGCTCTTTTTATACTTTCTATTACATTTTTTACATAGTTAACATCAATATCGTCCATGTTGATACCTTTTAGCATATCCTTATAAATAACTGGACCATTTTTTTGTTTGATCATTTCATCAAAAATTTGTGTAGTAAGTTCAGTATGCGGTACAGATGCATCAGACTTATTAAGTTTTTCAATAGAAGCATTGGTTGCAAAACCAATAATCTTATTAAGCCTTATACGACTGTCTGAGAACTCTGGTAGATCATTCTTTGCAAGCAAAGTATCATTGATCGAATTTTTGCTGCAAGATGACTCGCCAATTTCAACATTTTGATTAATAATATTCTCATTATTTGGTGGCAAATCTTTTAAACAATCCATTTGATTGCTTACTATTTTTTCATAACTAGTACTTGGTACTGGTATTTTATTGGAAAGTTCAGACTCACTATTTTGGTTTTGATTACTTTCGTTAGATGTACATCTTACTTCTGAGGATGATCTGCCAAGAAAATATTTTATTAAGAAAAATGCCTAATAAAGAATTCTTTATTTTTACTAACAATTTTTTATATGAATTCAGATACAGATAAAAAAAAATGATATATAAAGAAGAATACACTACTTACACATTATTTTCTTCGTCATTTAACTTTGGTTCTTGCATCCAACTAGTTTTAAAGTCTGGAGGTAAATACTGTGGAAGTTCAGATGTATAAGTTAGTATAAAAAACATTACAACTAGTGTATGTTAAATATGCCAGTCATTTTAATTAGTATATATTATATAAGATATAAACAAATAAAATGTAAATAATAATGAAAATCTACTGTTCTAATGCATCATTTGGACTTTATTCAAACAAATAAATTAGTATATATTATAACAAAATATGTTTATAATAAATTAAGACTAATAATAAAACACTTACGTAGTTTAACGGATTACTGTAGTTACCGTATAAATCATAAAATACTTTTTTACAAGTTTTTAGTCGATCTGGTGACAACCTAAGAAAAAAAAATATATAAATAGGTACAAACAAAATTTCTTGTTAAAAAAATAGTGAATAACATAATATTGTAATAACTAATTGTTATATTCAATTAATTATTTTGATTCCAAACTTTAAATGATTTAGTGATAAATAATTACAAAATAAAATACAAGTACATGAGAAACAAATAATAATATATTATGGTTGATATAAATATTAATACATTTTATTTGTAAAACAATAATGAACAATTTTAACACAATGATTTAGTTTCTGTGTATTTTTTGTATGACGTCCCTAAAAATAATTTGTAAGAATTCTATTTATCTACTTAAGTAAATAATTTCACTATTATTCCGAAGAGGTTTTAATTAATAAAATAAAACATCTTTTTAATCGTTGGAAACAAAAAATAGAATTTCCCAATTGTACATATTATATTGATACTGTGGGTAGGTATATAATTTATGAGAACTAAATAAATATTAAGTCAATATAATAAACAAAACTCATTTTTAAGTATTTGTACTTCCATGCATAAAATTGTAGTCTTTGTTTATTTTGCATATAATATCATACAAATAATACCTAATCACAATTTAAAAGACATAATTATAGGACACCTCAACAATTTATAATTAAAATAAATGTTTTATATAAGAGTATTTCAAAGTTTTATTGTTACATAATGTGTTTTAGGTAAGCTGCAAATTATATAGTTGTTATATAAAGTTAATCTTGGACCAATCCTCTTCAAATATGACATTAGCTTAAGAATATTAAAAACAGTAATACATCTAGGCAGGTCGTAGGTACTTAAAATTGTTCTAATGTAAAAATTATTTAGATAGGTATTTGTCATTGGTAACAATAAGAAAATTATAACGTTAACAAATAAGAGCCAACCTAATAAACTAGTACAAAATACAGTGGTTCTTCAGTAGAAAATGTGCAAATATTGGATAGGTAATGTAATGTGAAACTTCAAATAGTGACTATTAAGGGTGCAATTCAAAAATAGTATTTACCATAGATCACAAGATAAATCCAAACTCATTAATAATCTGAAACACCATAATACATTTTTCATCTATGACATAGGTATTATAAAGCTAAATTGTAAACTAAATGTGAAGTATTAAAATTATTAAAATGTTGGTTAATGTAGGGACTACGTGTATAAATTTATAAATTACAGATCATTTATTAGAATTGTTTCGTAATCATTTAAAGTAATCTGTAATAATATATTTTCGAAAGATAACCTTCATCAAATGCATCATAAACCCAATGGCTAATAATATATCAGCTTCTTTTGAATTCGAAGGATCAAATAAATACGTAAAAAGTTTTTTCTCATTGCTTTCGGTTAAAACATTATCTATATAAAATTGAGAAAGTAAGAGATCCAAATGTTGATAGTACAAAATTAAAATTGTACGAAATAAATACACCACGGATGTCGGCATATAAGTGTGGAACACCGGCAACACTGTATGAACAAAAATTCTAAATTAAAATCATCGTTTTTACTATTTTGTAAATTAGTTGATTTTTTTTTTTTACGGCATTCTCCCAAGCGTTTATTTTTAATCAGGTATCAGTGTACTTAACCTACACCAAAGAATAATACTCCATATTTTAATGTTTACAAATTGGAACCCGTGCCGAGGTAAAACGTAATAAAAACGTAACAATTGGCACGACGATATAATACGGTTAACGTAAGACGACGCTAACCTTTTGGAGTCCACCAGTTCGTACAAATACTGCAACTTAGATACACGATCGGGTAGAATGCCTAAAAGTTCGCTGTTGTTGATGACTTCTGTGAGAAACGGTAAGAACGTCTGGAGGTGCGTCAGCAGTTTTTCGTAGTAATGTTGGTCTTCTGAGTACAAAATATACAAGGAGTGGTAAAAGGTAGTTGGGTTCGGTTACGAACAAAAAGAATACGATGTACCTTCGGGAGCCACGAGCACGTCGACTCGAGAGGGTTGGTTCGCATCACGGGGTGGGTCGTCGGTATCTCCCATGGCTTCGAACAACACACGTGGTGATGTTTTACCGAAATGCAGGAGACGTACTCGGTACTCACCCAACCACGGCCCGGTGGCAAATGAAGTATAAACCGACGAAACGAAAAACAAAGATGGCGGATATTCTAGAAAGATGTGGTGGGGGAGATGGCGCAGTCGCGGTGGCGTCGAGTGAACTGACGAAAAATCTGGTTCGGGCGGTACGACGATGGTGCGCGTACCATAATATATAGGCGCGTGGTAACTCGTCGGCAAAATGGGAAAACTCGCCGACGGTCGTATAACATTCACACGGTAATCGACGACAACCCGAGTTCAAGCGGGTGAGTTTGGATCGTCGGGACTCGGGACAAAATCGAGTGGTGTTAAGAGAAACATGCGCGCACGCCGAACGGTGGTGAGAGGCTCTGCAGTTGTGTGCGCTGCCGAGATATACATGCACCGAGCGTTGCAAGGCGGCGACGGAACGACGACGGTCAGGCACGAAACGAACGAACGGCCGAACAGTGGTACAACAGAAGAAGGACTGTGTACTGTTCAGTGTTCACTGTGGGCTCGTAACTTGGTGCCGTGAGCGAACGCCGGACGAAACTACGAACGGTCTACGGACTACGGTTGCGGGTTGACCCGATGACGGTGCGCGGGGTGCGGTGTAGTGCTCGTCGCCGCGCTCGCGCCGTCCCAGCGATACAGCAGCTAAGGTTTTTGCTTCAAAAAGGTGGTGGGGAGATTTGCGTTCGCGCTACGCGATATCCTTTTTGTCATTAGTCAGCTGCAGTCTTCCGAATTCGTTCGACGCGGCGCGACGGGTCCGCCAATAGTTGTAGAATATTCATTTCAGCGACGGACAAGTCAAGAGGTTTACCATGTTGTAGTGTCGCCCGATAGCGTTGGGCCCTTTGTGTCATCGCATCGTTTCCCGCGTTTTATTCTACAGTGCTGTCCGCGACGCGATAACGAAAATGCGCGTCGGCGGCGGCTCAAAGATCCATCAGTTAATCATTACTTCGCGTTTACAAGATCGTGATTCGCATCGTCACGTTGCCACTCGGTTTCCGGTTTTGTTGTGTTTTACTGATATTTTTTTCTCTGACGAATGACTCCGATGATCGATGATTTCGTGTTGTACTGTTTTATGTACACATTATGCAATAAATGAATAAACGTTACCAATGTTATTGTATTAAATATGTTTCGTCGTTTTTTTTATCATTACTATTGTTACTATATTGTATTCACCTATACACATACGAGACGGACCGTAGCGTGAAAAAAATTGTCACAAATACTGCGGATGTCGGGTAGGTTATAATGACTTACAGATTGCCGCGAGTTTAGTTTTTAACAAAAGTGCGATTTGTAAGTCGCTACGGCCTACGATTGAACGAGCATAACGTTATGCTAGTTGCGAGTTACGTCGCGTCGTAGAAAAGTTCCAGAAGCGATTGGTATTCCTCTCTTAAATTGGCCGATGAACGGTGTCGGCGCGAACAGTTTCAATTTTCGTTTGAGTACGTGGCCGCCTTCCCGTACGAGTCCGCCCGTCACAACACGCACGTCGGTTTATTACAAAAAAAAAAAACGGTGTTCCTCTTCCTTATTTCTACGGCGACCTCCGATCGTTAAATTCCGACGGAGTAGACGTAATCCGTAACAAACATCGACGACACTAATAATAACAATAAAAACGCCAATAATATTATACCGGCTACTGCGCGTGTAACCTACAGAAAAATATCGTATCGCACTTTATCCGCGAACGTGGTAGGCAAATCCAGTCGTACTACCACTTTAGCGCTTTCGTATATCGTTGCCCACCTACCGGCGCGCGTGATAAAATTGTTTGGACCGAACAAAAAATTTAAAATTATTTAACTTCGTCGTGGTTATCGCGTAACGGGGAGGCAGCAACCACCACGGAACATCTGAATACAGCAGGAGCAACTACTGCGTTGATAATATAATACGTGATATATTATACTATTGTAATTGACGGTCACTCTCATTAATCGATATTTTCAAGGAAGAAATTGGAGTGTAGACGTGTGTAGCGTTACCGATATCGAGCGTTCAAGAAGTTACACCCGACGCTCAAATCAGTCAAACTTCAATACACGCCGAAATCGAATTTATATTCTTGACCGATTATAAAGATTTATTGAGTACAAAAAACCGGACTGTAATGTCTGTAAGGGCCGTTTTTTCAATGTCCGGTTAAGGTTGACCGGCCGAATTCTGCCGGTAATAAAATAATGTTATCAGTCGGTTAGCGTCGACCGACTTTTTACCGGGCACTGCAAAAACGTCCCTAAATGATAATCCCGTAGAATGTAGATAATAATATTGTTCTGATTTATTATTGGTAGCCCGCGAGAGAACATATTTTACAATTTTACGGACGTCACGGTACGATGTAATGTCTCGGAAAACTAAGAATAGGATTTCGAGGGTATTATTCGACGTGTTCTACCGACATTCACTAATAATAGGTAGGTAATAAACTATTTAAAACCAATGCGGGCGCACGGAGATTGTTGTCGCGCAATAAGTAATAAGTACCTAATAAATACATATATAGTTTTCACTGTTCCACGACGAAATTAGTTTTTAATTTATGTTCAGCTATTAGAAACACTATAATATAGTCTATTAGTCTCCGTCGTTTGTCATTTCTCGGTAGAAATGACCAAACAATATAATAATTATTATAATAATCATATTATGGGTAAAATATTTTACGTAATGCAATAAGTTTATCGTAATAGACTGTGCGGCGTTCAACGATAAAAGTGACAACAAATGTTTGGAAAGCATAACCCTGAAATTCTTTCAAGTAATTTTACATAAAGTGCCTAGTATTAAACTTAATTTTTAGAAATGTCTACGCGTCCGCGGATAAAAAAAAAAATAATGTTGAACTGTTAAGAAATAGGAACATTTGTTTTTTTAACTTTACAAAAGGTTAAAAAACAAATTACCATTTTACATATTTTTGTTTGTACCAATGACACATCCACTCGGCATTCGCTCGATATTTTTTTTTGTTACTAAAATATTATTATTTTATAACGGCATCTTAAAATATCGGTGAACCATTAGAGAAAAATAGTTTGAAAACCTATATGAGATAAAGACATTATTCCCTATGGGCGGGTTAAATATTACGGAGAACAGTATGTAAATTTGTTACCGGCCCCGTAATTTATTCATTCGATAAGGTTAATGATTTGTTAATGAGTGTTACATGACTTAGATGACAATACAAGGTCATTGCACATGGTCTACATTATTGTTATCAAACGAAAATAAAATGGCAGCGCAAGGGTACATATCTTAGTATACTGCGTCGTAGTATAGCCAGTAAATGTCGTCCCCTCACACTGCAGCCATTTTAATTTCTTAACGTGATAAAATGATACAGTGGGGGTACTATAATTATTGCAATAACCTTGTATATTTTAACGGTGCACGATTACATAAAGAAATAGTACATTATTGATAACCGTTATTACCAAATAATATACTAAGGTACCAATAACAATGATATTTTACCGAACCAAAATCCACAATTTGTGGTCTGTACCTTCTTAAAGGTCCGGTAATCAACAAAACCACTATCGGACGTCCAAACAACGCCCGGTTTTGTTTAAAAAACGGTTCGGTAAGTCGCTAAGGGGGTACAGGACGTTTGTGCAACCCTCCCCAAGATTTTTACGATAGACGATTTTGCTCTAAGGTTACTCGAAAGAAAAAAAAAACGATTATGAACGTACCTGTCATGCGTGAGACCAAATATTGCGCCAATATCCTCTCTTTTGAATTCGGTTTCTTATAGAGTCTTGCGGAGATTGTATGATTATAATATAATACGGCATTGTACCATGATGTGTAATGTAGTTTGGAGATTTTACGAAAAAAATTAACAATCGTCTCCCTCCCAAAGCAAATTCGTAATTACGCCACGGGCACTCCAAGCGGTGGTCACTACAGAATGTGCAGTGCTACCCTTTAAAATCGTATACTGCATGGATGTGGTCATGTGTATTACACCGAATTTGTGTATCTTCCCCACCAAAAACACACTTGACAGGTACAATGTAACTAGACACAATACCATTGAGCCCCTCAACCACGATGTAAGCAGGTTGTATGTTTGCCTACATCGTGCCCTCGACAGTGCACGAAAAATTGGTTCCGATCGATTAGTAGGGAAGTCAGTCCCCGGCAGGCGGCAGCGCTAGTTGTTCAAACCCCGCAGGATAAAAACAAAGTAGTTGTAAAGAAAAATATAGTTATATCACGGTGTACTAGTGTAGTTCAGACTTCAGACGTCAGTCATTGTGATCGCTGCATAAGCATAATATGATGCATGTATTGTGAGGAACGACTTTTTCGTCCTAGTAGGTCATCTATTTTATGTGTTATCTATGATTATTACGGCATAATATTATTATCGTTCGGTGTTCTGTGATTATGCGTGTGTGAGAATATTATCCAGAATCAGTTATCAGGTATAAGTTCAACGCACAGATGATGTCTATAAATTAATGTAAAACGATTTATATAAAATATTTTTTAATTTTTAAAAACATCAGGGTTTAGAAATAATAAAATACAATACAGGATAAATCATAATTTATCTTGTTTACCATAATATAAAGTAGCATACAGTCGAACCCCGACCTTTATGCTTCAATTTATGGTCGGAGTTCGGTATCTATAATACTATGTGGATATCTGTGAATTGTGATTATAATAATATAGGAGTACCTTGACTACTAGTAATAGATATCTGTGGTTCAACCGTACGTTATCGGTTGTCACGGCTCACCAACCACCAGCTGATTCTGGGCACGCCGTCGCCCGTTCAATTTTGAGTATTGGGATAAATAATAATATGTCGGACGTATTATTCTGTTAGGCACAATGTAGAGCATAGAGTTGTAAATTACTTGTAATACTCTGCGATCACGGAATATAACAATGCTGTGATGTAGAGAAGATAAGGTGATAACACTAAAAAAAAAAAACAGTCGTCTTCATAGACCTTATAATATACGCATAAGGACTCGAAAGGTGTCTCGCAACGAGATCATTATTTATTTGATATTTCCGTTACGAATTCTTATCACTGTTTCTTTTTTGTTATAAGTTATAACTGTCAAATTAATTAAAATTTAACAAAATAAAATAATATTTAAAATTAATTTAACATTTAACAAAATGTGTAGTATATTAACCATAACCGTTCACAAGACTCTAACTACCTAGCTCTACTGACAAGAAATTATTTAGAAGATGACCCTCCTAAGGAGAGAATTTGGATGTCCGACTATAAGTTATAATTTTTAGTTACCAAAAACTATTCTGTATTTACCTATTTTTTTTATTTATTTGTTCACATATTTATTTATTTATTTGCTTACCTACATACCTATTTATTCACCCTTTTTTACATGTCTTGATTATTTATTTATTGTTATGCCGATGGCATAATATGTTTATATACTGTCAATCAAGCTATCATGACTCTCATTTATGTTTTTTGTTTTGTTGTATTTAGTCATTTTTTTTCCTCGTGATGTACCTAATCAATGATAGCGATTAGGAGCTTATTATGTAATATTACATTGTTTAATTTATAAGATATTCACATTTGTTATTATATTTATCTGTAAATATGTTACTGTATACATTAATTAATATGTACTACATATTATATTGTTAAAAGCTGTATGTTGTTTATAAGAAAAAAAATAAAAATAATAAAATAATAATTATGTTCTGGTACTTGCCATAATTGTTTTCCTCTACCCTTATAATTAATAATAAAGATTTTAAATAGTTTCAATATTATAAACTTGATAAGTAAATATTAATATTTTTATTTCTATAACTATAAACCTTTTTATTGCACTTCGTATAATACCTTATATCAGTAAATTATTTTCACTATGGGCCAATTTTGGGCAATTTACCACTATTCAAGCATAGCACGACTAACCAGTCTTTTGAAAAAGTATTAGGTATTAAGATGATAGTATTCGAATAAAAAAGTATTAAAAATACTTTTAAAGTACTATTATAATTATAAATATGTATATTAAATATAATTATAATTTGAATACAAATACAAGTATTTTTTTTTAATTTTATGCTATATAATATTATATATGTATATTGTACACCAGTATAGGTACCTATCTATTATGTTACTACTTACCATAGATTTTAACTATTACTCTAACATGTCTGACTATTTAAAGATAAATACATGTTCTGCACATATTTCATTCTGCATTCAGATATATTTCAACTAATATTGATTAAATTTTAATGAAAAAAATAAAATAAAAAGTTGTATTAAATATTAATATGGAACTATTTTAAAATTATTAGATTTTCAGTTTTATTAAAAAATGCCCACACAGAAACCATATAAAATTTGATGCGGTATTTTTTAAATTTTAAACATTGTTATAACCTACTTATACAAAAACATAATAGTATATTTATTGATGTCAATTTTTTGTGAAAACTAATAAATTAAAATTAATGTAAACTGACTTTATGGTATTTTAATACAAGTATTTAAATTGTGTTAAAAAGTATTCAAAATACTTAAAAATAGATTAAAAAAAATTGTATTTAGAATACCATTTAAACACTTGTACTCGATTACTTTACAAGACTGCGACTAACATAGCCATAACTATGCATATTTCAGGGAGCTGGGTGGTTATAATTAAGACACAAACAATACAAATACAAATTGTGCAATTTAATTTTATAATTATGTAAAATTAATTTTTTAATTCTTTTTTAAAAAATATTGACAATTTCATATATATATTTTAATGTTATCTAACTGTGAATTTAACATCAAAGTCATCAAAGCAAGTCCTGATAATCGTTTCCTTGTTGATTCCTCAAAAACAATTTTAACAACCGGCTAAATTGATCACGGTGAAAAACTGTAAACAGTGCAGAGCTACATGAAATGCTTTAATTGAACCTGCAATTTCACTATGGGCTCTGGCCTAGGGGGCCTCCTCCCTATATATGCCACTGCCTTATATAATAATTAATAATAAATATCTACAATATAAATGTATATGTATTTGTATAGTAAATAGACAAATAGTAAAACGGTTTTAATTTTGGCATACATAATGTTACTTGACATGAACTACAAATTGTTTTACCATATTAGTCTTTTCTTCTTTTCTTATTAATTGTTTTCCTTTGCCCTTACAAGTATTGTTGTTCATTCAATTTATAAAAATTAATAATTTATTGTGTTTTACCTATAAATGTGTAGTTATTAACAATAAAAAATGTACTTGAACAAAGAACATAATTGTTTAAGCTCCAAAACAAGTGTTAATAAACAAATATCACTACTAGAAAAAAAATTTTCTTGTTTTTTCCTACCTAGAAAAGAGGTTAAAAACTGTTTTTCTTTGCCCTACAAGTATTACTGTTCATTCACTTTAACTACAATGTATTAATTATTATTTACTTATTTAATTAACAAAGTTGCATTTACTCTATCGCAGTGGGTGCTTGTAAACTCCGCCACAAGAACCTTTTTTAGTGTAAATCCAGACAGTGAAAAAAATTGGGTAAAATTACAGTTATCTAATAAGGTAGAGATGTAAAGTAAAATTCAATTTGCTTGTGTCACAGATATATATATATCACATATATAACTATATTTTATGATTTATCGGTACTGGGTTGAAAAATAATTTCCAATAACCTACAACCTAGTGCCTCGTAAAATTTAATTATTAATATTTTTTTTTTAGATTCTGAGTGAAACGATGAATGTATTGATTTTACAATGATGTGTGTTTTTTTTTTTTTTTTTGTGTCTGTCATCACGTTTTAGGACAGTAAAAGTGCTTG